>JANHGD010005810.1:160730-174298 GCA_027560375.1 Imantodes cenchoa
ATATCAGCAAAAGATGCACCATTGTGAAAAGGCCAGGTTGAGGTTGCATCCTCTTGTAGGAGATCTATATGATTACTCGTTTGGGCAAGCGATTGGGCAAATCTTGTTTGGGCAAGCATGCTCACGCGAGATTTCGGCTTCTGCGCATGCGCAGAAGCCAAAAATTGCACGAGTGGGCGGCACGCCCACTCGCAAGGACGCCAGCTGCGCACGCAGCCGCTCCGGTAGTCCAGGTAAGTGGCAAACCGCCCCTGGCTACAGTACACTAATCAACCAAGGAAGAACGAACAAAATTATGCATATTAAACTGATCAAAGTGTACATGAATGAACGTATTTTAGAAACATTCTATTAGTCAATGTCTGTCAGTGAAAATGTTAGCCTAAGACTTACAGATTTCTCTACTGCTTTCAAGTTGGGAAAAATAAGCAGAAGGAGATTAAACTAATACAGGTTAGAAAAAGATCAATCCACTAGTCACCAATTCTATATATAGAAAAATAAATTTTTGTATGAAAAGCAGCACAACCTTCTCAATGCCCAGCGTAAGAATCTGGCTCAGTTCTTGGAGATCTTTGTACCTGGTTATGAAGTTTTCCTGACACGCTTCAGGTGTGAATGTCTGCCTCCCATTTTGCCTGTCTTCTTACCTACTTACGTGATTTATGCAGTATAGGACATGCTTTAGATTCATTTTCTCAAAGTTACCCACAATAATACTTAAACAGACATTGCCTTAGTTCTTTCCAAGTTCTCTGCTGTTGTTTACTTTGATCAATTTTTATATATATTTAAACTATTCAAATGTTTTCAAAAAAATTTTAGGGCACTTTGTAAAAAGAAATATCGGCAATCAGAGCAGTCTTTATTTGAAAGAATGTTTTAGCCCTTTAAAAAAAGAAGGGCTAGCATGCGCTAGGTTTTTTTGGCCAACTTGATTGACTGAGCCTCATTTTGCATTTTGTTAAATAGAGAATGGATTTGTGTTTTGACATTCTACCCCTGTCTTACACTGAATGTATTGGTCAAGTTCCATTTGTAGCTATATCCAATCTATTGGAGTAGGTGGGGAGACATATCTGAAGAGGGCAATAGCTGTGACCTCTGGCACCCGACTTAGAACTATGGGTAGTCCTCGAATTACGACCACAATTGAACATAAAATTTCTGTTGAGACATTTGTTAAGTTTTGCCCCATTTTAAAACCTTTCTTGCCACAGTTGTTAAGTGAATCACTGCAGTTGATAAGTTAGTAACCCGGTTGTTAAGTGACTCTGGCTTCCCCATTGACTTTGCTTGTCAGAAGGTCACTAAAAGTGATCCCTTCAAGTGGGGGTGCTGCAAAGGTCATAAGTGTGGAAAAACCGTGATAAATTATTTTCAGATCCAGAGGAGCCTGTGCTACTTCTAATTTCTGAAATACATAATTCTAATAAATTTAAAATATGATAGTATCTGAAAATAAAACAAGCCTTTTGGTATATCAATTGTATATTTGCATTCTCATTTTTACATTTGAATTAAAAAGGAGCAAACGTTTGAATGGAAAGACCTCATTTAGTACTAGGCCATATCAACTTTTGCACTTCTGGTGTGGGTTGGTTCTATATGAAAACCAAATCTGGCTCTAGGTTCTGTCTCAGTTTACCTTCCCAATAAGCAACTGAGCTGGAAGCAGTTTATTAGGGTACCCTGCAGGGGTGGGATTCACATAATTTACCGACTGGTTCACCCAGCAGCACCAAAAATATGAGTGCACGCACATCCGCGCATGCGCAAAACCTCCCACACATGTGCTTGGCTCACTCGCGCAGCTTGAAAACATGGCAGCCCTCAAAAACCGCCTTCTGTGTCAGCACTGGTGAGCTGAGCTGTTGTTTAGCTCAGCTGAAGTGTGGCAATCCACTCTGTCGCGCTAATCAGCTTAGCTAAAAAAAAGGGAATATAGGACAGGGAACGGCAGGGGCGGGAGTGTAGGGATGAGGGCCAGGTGAAGAGTGTGTGTCATAATACTGTCTACCCTAAACGGGCCCCTCATGCCTACATGAGATCACCCCATTCACATAGCCAGAATGATCTAAGACAGTATCTCTGGCTGGTACATGATCTCATCTAGGTTGGCTCAACAGGATGCTCATTGAGGATTGGAGGGGGAAATTCACCAATGAAAATGCTGTTGCTCTGTTCTACCTTTGCCTGCTTTGCTAGCAATAAACACTGAGAAGGCAGGCAGACATCTTTGCATCCTGCCATGATTTGTCTTTAATTCCATCATGGGAGGGTGGGGCCAACCAGAGGTGATATTTGCTGGTTCTCAGACCTCCTCAAAATGGCTGCTCATGGTTCTCCTGAACCGGTCCGAACCGGCTGATTACCACCTCTGGTACCCTGATAAAGTGGGGTCTCTGTGTAAAAGGATGAGAGAACATTGAGCCCCATGTTTCACTCCTTTTTACAGTTAACACAACAAAGAAAATGCAAGAGTAAAGTTGACTGGACAGAATAAAAGTAACCTCCCCTTTACATAGGAAATCAGTTACATGTAGTCAAACATGATACATATTTGCATCCCATAATATCACACATGTTCATTAAAATGAGGTCTGATGTCAGAAGGGGCGTAATTGTAAGGAAAAAAAGTTGTTTATAGAGTTCACGAAAGAGAGAAGCCCAGACCCCAAGTTGTACTAACAAACATTTCTTATCTGGAGCCAGTCTCCAGCTTGTTTATCAATTTAGGAATGTTAAAAGCTAATAAACCTGAACATCATTTTAAAAGAGAGAAAATAAATCAGATTAAAATACAAGGTAACTTAGGGTTAGTTAACAAATTACAAAACCCATGTCATCAGATATCAACGAAGATCATGGCAGAACCATCATAGATGCCCTGCACCAAGAAAAGCAGCAGTCAGTTAGGTCTCAATTGATTGATTGATTGATTGATTGATTGCACTTCAATTGTGAAGAGATTAAGTTGTGACATATTTAGTAAATGCATAGGCCATCTATTTCGTATGTATAATTTTACAGTACTGCTTACAGGTAAAACATAATAAAAACAACCAAAAACAACCAAAATGAAAACAATGGTAGCAAAAAAGTTAGAAGACTCACAAGCACTCAAACAAGCCATGACATGGGCTCAGCAGTACTATCAAGGTATAATCTAGGCTTGGTGGAAAAGCCAGGGTTTCAATGCCTTGGAAAAAGGCATCAGGGCAAATTTAATTTCTGAGGGAAGAATACCCATAGGTAAGGCACCATAGTAGAAAATGGTCTCCTCCTGGGCCCTACACTGTCTCACAGATGAAACCTCATGTAGAACATCTGTAGCACTTTAGAGGAAGGTGGAATGAGGAGGAGGAGGAAGAAAAAAAGGAGGAGGAAATGGAGAAGGAAATAGATGAAAAAAGTGGGAGGAGGTTCTGGTTTTGGTCTTTTGAAAAAAAAACATAATTGGAATGAAACAAAAGTAGGAACAATTACCGTATTTTTCGGAGAATAAGATGCACCTTTTTCCCTCCTAAAAGAGTGTGGAAATGTCGGTGCATCTTATACGAATATAGCCATTTTTTTTGCTGTCCTGAAGCCCTGCCCCTGTGTCCCATTTTTGCAAAAATGGGCCATTTTTTGCAAAAATGGGGTGGGCAAAGGGTCTGACAAGCTTGCAAAGAGCTCCTGGGGATGGGGGAAGGCAAAATGCCCCCATTTTTGTGAAAATGGGTGAAAAATGGCCCATTTTTCACAAAAATGAGAGCATTTTAGCCATCCCCCAGCACCCAGGAGTTCTCTGTAGGCTTCCCAGACCCTTTGCCCACTCCATTTTTGTGAAAAAAGGGCCGAAAAACAGTCCATTTTTTTCAAAAAATGGTGCGTTTTTGCCTTATAATTACTTCATTTAGCATGACTGGAGGAGGAATTCTGGGAGTTGTAGTCCACTAGTCTTAAAGCTGTCAGGGTTAGGGGTCTTCAAACTTGGCAAGTTTAAGACCTGTGGTCTTCAACTCCCATTCCTGAGCTAGTGTGACTGGTGGAGGAATTCTGGGAGTTGAAGTCCACAAGTCTTACAGCTATCAAATTTGAAGTTTGTAAAAAGTGTGCATGGTTTTAAAAAGTATACATGTTTGTAAAAAGTATTCTGCTACACTGGTATTTTATTAAGTAATATATTACTATACCATTTGGTTCGGAATACTTTCTTCCTTGTTTTCCACCTCTAAAATCTAGGTGCGTCTTACACCCTGGTGTGTCTTATACTCCGAAAGGACCTTAATCATAAATGATTTTCAGATAAACAGTTGGTACGAATGAAGGCTAATATACAGTTGTTAGCTTGATAATTCAAATTACAGTAATGCATACTTTGAAACTGGGAACACTTTTATGTGGTCAACTGAAAACTCAGCCCTCCATCCCATGCTATTAATTTGACACTTCGTTAACTACAATTTGGTTTAAAAACTGATTCCAGTAGTTTGTGATCTCAAGAGATCCTGGCAAAGATACCAATAATAAATGAGAATATTTGTAGCTCAGGTTGACATGAGGGGTCCTTGGTGCTCTCTGAGCTTGTTTTCTTCCAGATGTTTTATTACCCAAACTAGGTAACATCATCAGTGCTAATAAAGAGTGATGTTGTTTGGGTAATGAAACATCTGCAAGAAAACAAGCAAGCTCAGAGAGCACCCAGGACCCCGCAAACATACCAATATTCGCTTTCAAATTTAGATTGCATTTCTTCAGGAAATTAAGTCAAAATCTGATTTTTCAGTCCGATTGCAGTTTCATATTGAAAACGAGAAAGTGATGTAATAAGATGCTTGGTAAGAATTGCCTTCGATATATTGTAGCGAAACCCCCTTTAGGAACACATGTCAGCTTTTAAAAAATGCTATAAATTCTTGTACAATTTCTAGATAAAACGTTGCAGAAATTTCTCCTACAGAACTTTCTGCTTCTAGCGACAGTATTCAGGCAGAGATATCTCCAATTTTTAACGTAATAAAACCTGCAGAAATGCTCAACATCAACCTAGTACTGTAAAGTGACCGGTGCCTGATAAAAACGGAAGCTCGATTATTCCGGGAGAGTCGTCAACAGTCCTCGAATGACTCAGAACTAGGGGGTCTCCCTCTCACCAGTGCTTGGCAAAGGTGAGTGAGTCAGTTTCAATTTATGTGTACTCTAGCGGCAGGAGCAGCCAAGGCAAGGATAGGCAAATTGCGTAGAGCACGAGTAGAAAGATTTCCGTGGCTGAGCACAGCAATTGCGCACGTCCCTTACGTAAGTGTCAGCTGGGGATTCCCTGGAGGGGGTCGTTTTAATTCAACCATTCCAAAGACCCCAGCAGCCGTTCCAGCGCACCTGCCTTATTGCTACCCGCATCCTCGGGCCGAGGAAGCTGCAACG
Organism: Imantodes cenchoa; assembly: GCA_027560375.1. Taxonomy (NCBI): domain Eukaryota; kingdom Metazoa; phylum Chordata; class Lepidosauria; order Squamata; family Dipsadidae; genus Imantodes; species Imantodes cenchoa. The sequence continues at coordinate 166,143 of JANHGD010005810.1, forward strand.
GCGAACCCCATGCCAAGGACCGCTTGAGGCGGCTCTTCACAAAATGGCGGCGCCCACGGGAAGAGAACCCCATTTTGTGCCCATAGACCTGTCAGCAGAGACGGGCTCTACTAAGGGAGCAGGAGAGCAGAAGGCGGTGGCCAGTTGACTAAGCGAACGACGGAAGGAGGGATGAGAGGCGCTTCCTAAGCTCTCTGGCCCGGCCCTTCAACGAGGCTTTACGTAAAAGCCCGAGAGCCAAGGCAGGCGGAGCTAGCAAGTGAGAGCCATCCGGGGGATTGAGAGCCTCACTTGTGCTTCCGCCGGTTTTAGATAGGACGTATTCTTGCTTTGGAGTCCTTTGGGTTGGCGGCTCCTTTGTTTTCCTTTTCCCTTTGGATGCGTGCCTTTTTTTCTTTGCCTTGTGGAATTTTCTTAATCCGTCAGAAACTCGTCAACCTCGTGATCGGTGGCTTCCTCCCCTTCCGCAGCTACGTAGGTCTTTACACGGTTAGGGGAATTGGATGCCGGTCACAACTGGGATGAAATAAGCGACTGTCTTGTGCTATTTTCTGGCTTGTTTTCTTTCATGCCTCGGGTTATTTCAGCTTCTTTTTAACTAGCTCAGCCTGTGTAACTTTTCCTCTTAGTTCTCTTCCTTTCCAAAGCTGCGTCTTTCTTTTGTAAAGGATGGATGAGTGGAGTTAGATTGTATCATTAATCAGGATGTCACGTTTGGAACGATTCTCTGTTTCTGTGGGGTTTACTGCTTTCTGAATATATCGCTTTGGTAGAATGATGCTCCCCAAGTTGTAATGCTGACAAGCTTGTAAGATGTAATTGCGCCTGTGTAAGAATCTCATTTTTCTTTGTCAAGAGCATTTTTAAAGGTTTGGTTTTTGTAAAAAAGCAACATAAAACCTTGAGATCTTTGCTTATTACAGTGCTAATCATTATCTGTCTACCCTAAGATAATTGGTAAAGGGTAAAAAAAAGGAAGCCGTTAAATTGTTGGAAAATAGTGTCTTTCAAAATGGTATGAAATCCATCTAATATCTTTGTCCTATAAAGATTTTTAATATCCTATTGAGATTAAAATGAAAGGGTCTTGGATTGTATGAGAGGATGTAAATTTTACTTGATTTGGTGTTAGTATGAAAATAAAAGCTAATTTGGAATATTGGCTAAGAGATATATTGTTAATTTCTTAGCAGTGTTGTCCTTGTTATAATTTACAGACATATATGGATCACAGATACTTTGCCTCAGTCTTATTTATTATGTTTGTTACTGTATAAAGAATAATAGGAAAGAAACCCACTCAGCCTGCTTTCCTAGTAAGAAACAGTATCTACTTTTCATTGTTTTATGAAAATACCTGTTACTTTCTGCTTGCAATTTAATCTGTTTTAAGTGCCTCTTGATTTTATTCTGAGGTATGGGCTGTTCAGAGTCTGTTTTTGGGTGATTGGTGACTGCTTTTAAATATGCTTGCTTTATTAATAATGAACCTATGAAGTTTGCTCCAATGTGGTTCATATCAGGTATGTTAATCGTGCTGGCTTCAGTACAGTTTACTCCAGGAGAAATATGCAGATTTGCTTTTAACAATATGCACCTTTTCCTAGAGTTTCTATATGCATCTTAAAGACATCTTCTTGTTTTTGTAGATATTTTATTCAATTAGGTGGTAAATTGCCATTGATAAATCATCTTTTTATACTAGCAAAGCATACCCTACTTGTAACCTTGTTAAAAACTTGAAAATGCTATTTCGGAGGACTTGGCTATGAGTCATTTTTTTGTACACAATTAAATTGTAATGTACTGTGTATAAAAGTTAAGTAATTAAGTTGAACTAGATAGGTAAGCATGGATTGATCTGCTTCGAAGTAATCTTACTTCCTGAATCTATTATTATTTTTTAATGGTGAAAACATCTGGTCCTTTTGGCTAATAAAACCTATGAATTGGGTTATGTTTAAAACCAACAATCCTTTTATTATTATATCTATACCATAAATATAGTTACTTTATATAAAAGTTTGATTGCTGAACCCCCAGAATGCTTTTTGTTTACAAAATTTCTTATGTGATCTTTATATACTCTTATTATCTTGATTAAACTTGAAACAATATTGATGATAAAAGAGTAAATAAAGAAATCTTAAACTGTTGGTTGAGGGACCTGTAGGAATTGAAATGGGATATCAGGAGGAGATATTTTCTTAAAGAATTAAGGTATATCATAGTTTCTTCAAGATCTTGTATTTGGCTAAATTACTCCCAATAAACAAGGGATAATCACTAAAGGTGTTATATTTTATCATATATGCCTCTTTGCACTATTGACCTTTAACAAGATATTTTTTTCTTCTGTTCAATCATGTCTGATTCTTAAAGACTGCCTGGACAAGTCCCTGCAGTTTTCTTGGAAAGGTTTTTCAGGAGTGATTGTCATTGCCTCTTTCCTACGGCTGAGAGAAAGTGACTGGCCCAAAGTCACCCAGCTGGCTTGTACCTAAGGTTTAGGATTAGAACTTAACTGTCTCCTGGTTTCTAGCCTGATGTCCCACAACTTCATCAAACTTGTTCTCCATTAATAGTATAGCTTGGGTTACAATAAAAGTTAAGTTTATCTCAAGCTTCTTTAAAAATATTTTTGATTTGAAAAAATGAGGTAGCTTTAAATTCATGGATCAAAGGTCTAACCAAAAATTGAATTTTATTTGTGAAACAACCTTTATGATATTAAGATAAGATAAGAATTCTTTATTGGCCAAGTGTGATTGGACACACAAGGAATTTGTCTTGTGCATATGCTCTCAGTGTACATAAAAGTGTACATATTAGTTTTATTAAGGTCATTAATTAGAAGTTCTATTACCTTATTTGCCAAGTAATTGCAAAAAAGGTTGATAACTACTGTTTTGTTAATGAGGGGAGATTGTATAGTGCCATCATGCATGCATACACATGGGGGGCATTGAATTATCGGTGTGGGCACGCTTTCGGCACCCGAGGAAAAAAAGGTTCGCCATTACTGGTATAGTGGAAATAAGATTGGCTTTGAAAATATATTAAACATTAATTTCACTTTACATGACAGCTATGTTTTCTGGACAAAACATCCTATTTAGGATCACAGAAAAATAGGCAGGATAGCAAAATTATAAGTACAGTTGCCTTTCACTAATCATATCCTAAGCCCAACTAGTCATTGCATTACAATACTGAGAACTGATTTTCATTTTTTTCTTTATTGTATTAATGGAAAATATAACTTTTTGTTTTATTTCATCCTGTAACATGATGGAAATATTCTGTCCATCTACTTTAAACAGACTGGCTTTCATCAATATGTCATAGAAATCCATATTGTAGATAAGAACATCTGTCTCTACAGTCTGCATTAATTTTCCTATCCCTTAAAGTTCATTGCCTATAGAGTTTCATGTGAACATCAGTGACTGGTTCTATATCAGTTAAATCAATGTGAAGCTCTTAATCTGTTTATTAAGATAAGAGATACATATTTTAGTACTTTTACCATCAAGTTGTTTGTAGAAATCTGTACATAGCTGTATCCTACCACAGTTACTTAATGCCATTACCTATAAAGCATCTACTAGACTCAGTATTCAATAAAACTTTTTTCTAAACATATTTAAGTTGGTAAAACTTTTAAGATAACATATCATTTCCAACAATTTTAGAGCTTTTGTGTGCACATGCGTGCACAGATGTGCCTTTGAGCTAGTATTGACTCCTGGTGACTGCCTGAATCTACATTTATCTTGGCAAGATTTTGGAGGTGGTTTATAATTGCCTCTTTCATAGGCTGAGAGAGAGTAACTGACCCAAGGTCACCCAGCTGTCTTTGTGCCTAAGACTAGAACTCTCAGTCTCTTAGTTTCTAGCCTGGTGTTCTGACTATTATATCAAACTAGCACTTTTGGAGATTTTGAATGTTATTATTATTAGATATTGAAATGCTTTAAACTGAAACAATGCAAATCAATTATGATGAATAAAAAATGGAAGATACTAAGTTTTTGTTAAGTAAATTGTGATGTAATCATAGCTCTAAAAATTAATGTCTGAATTATTATGCATGTTGAGTTAAAACTGTTAAGCCTCTCTAGCATAGGGATCCTTATAGGTAGTCTTAGACTTAAACTGATTCTTTAATAACCAAAATTATGGGGGACTTTTAAAAAGCTGCTTACCACTCATCCTCAAAATTATGAGTCATGTGATCACATTTTGTGCACTTGGCAGCTTGTTTGCAATTATGACAGGTTGCAGCATTCCGTGGTCAGAAAATGGCAAAAACCACCAGGCTGGACATATGATGTCTCGACTTGTGACTGCAATGTCTTATGACTAAAATTCTGGGCTCCATTGTGATTATAAGTGGAGGACTATCTGTATATTTTTATATTTTCGTAAGCTGACCCATAGTTGGAAATACTCATAAAAATGTTCCCTCTGGATAAATAAGAAAAGTCTTCCAAAATGTATAAGATGATACAAATCATACTTAATTTAAATTAACATAGTTTATTCACTAGATGTACTAAGTGGGAAAATGTGTATTAGCTTGTTATTTTGGCATATTTCTTCTTTAATTCATTGATTACAATTGCCTTGATTTAAATCAATCCTCCCTGAGTAAGTACAGAAAACACAATATACAACTTCCCTATCAGGATGTTGAAGGAAGAGGAAAAAAGAAAAAGAAGTTTCTGATTGAAGGAAAGAAGCATAACAGATGCTTAATTCTCAGAATATATTTTAAGTTTGCTGTGGCATATACAGTGGGAACAGTCAGCCTGAACTTTCCTGAGAATCATAGAGTTATAAGGCAGCAATTCAATTGTTGTGATTGCAGTAAAAGGGCCAATTCTAATCAACAATATTTTAAAACAGCTAAAACTATTTTTTATATTTGTAAAGTTTCAGTATTTTTGAATGCTAATAGATTAAAACTTGCCAAATTCAGATTTCTAACCCTAACCCTGTACTAGTAATAATAATAGAAGAGCAAAGCCTTACAAAACTAAATGAATAGCAAAGCAGTCTACAGCTTTTGTAAAAAAATAATAAGGTAATTAAATGTTTGTTTTTGATATGTGATAGGCAATACTCACACTGTTCTAGGTTTAGTAGTTAACTTCCCCTTCAGTTGTTCATCAAGTCTGGCTTTTTATTTATTTTCACACCGAACAGATTATTCCTTTTTACCCTGGGTAGGAACCCATTCATTTTATGCTACTGCTGGCTGGCACACTATGTGCCTTTCCTTCTTAACAGTCCCAACTGCCGTGGAACAGTTTTAGTCCACCATTCCATTTTCCCTCCCAAAATGGCATTTTCAAACAAGCTTCTTCCTATTTTAATAGTAATTAAGCTTGAGTCCTTTGCATACACTGTTTTGTAAAAATTGTACCAACAACTTTTGCCTCGTAGCTGTAAGCTGGTAAAAATGCTAGATTTATTACTACAGCAGAGAGATTTTATTTTAATTCCAACAAAACAGGGCAGTATACCATGCCAGAGAAAGTAATGTAGTGAGGTGTGTAACTACTCTGCTTTGTTTTCAGTTATGAATTGGCTACATGCAAAATAAATTGATCTACCTTGTCCTTCTGGAGCTAATATTACTTGAAAGGTTGTCTCTTTAGAATGTAAAGAGGCAACTTTTTGACTTGAAATAGTTGGCCCTGAAAAATTTGCTGACCAGATTTCATTTAATAGAAAATGGACACATAACCCCAATTTTCCATGACATATTGCAGTGTTACTGTAATATCAGTTGTTTTTCCAGAAGCTAAAATTTCCTTTTTTCCTGTCAGAATTTTTTCAGTTTTGTCATAAAGGCCTATGAAAGATGTAGATATATTGTTTGGCTGCTATTTATGGGATATTTGCCAAATCTGTGCCAAACAGATTTGTGTTTTCTAACACTATAAATGTTCAATAAATTCTGATGTCTTTATAATTGGTATTTATAAAAATAAATACCGAATACATAGTTTAAAAGCAGTTGTGGGTTGGCATGTTTTTAGACTACAGCAACACAATTAACAGTGTTTGAGGCTGCCAGAAAAAGAAGAGCCAGGACTTTGTATCTTTCTCAACATCTGAAGCAGTAAAAGAGGAGGAGAAAAAAGGAGGAGGAGGAAGAGGAAGAGGAGGAATAAGGTTTCTACAAAAGGCTTCTCTTAGATTTATCTGAGGTATGGGAAGCTAGATAGTCTGCAAACCAGAGGTGGGTTCCTCCTGGTTTGGACCGGTGCGCCTGAACCGGCAGTGACCTGCTAGTGATGTCGCGATGACAACATGGAACCAGTTCGGTCGGTGCCGGTCCATGGGCGCTGCCATCTTTTTTAAAATTATTTTTTGGGATTTTTTGGATTTTAAAAAAAAATCCAAGTTTTTTTTCCCTTTTGCACATGCGCAGAAGCCGAGTTTCCAGCACTCTGCATGCGGTCGCCATCTTATTTTTGGCTTGGGGGGATTTGGGGGGGGGGGTTTGCCACTGCGAATGTGCGTGCAAAGCATGCATGCACCCATGAGGCGCAGCCACCCCTGCTACAGACCATGGAGAGATATTCATATCCAGTCTTTGGTCACCTTGTAATTTATTATTATTATTCTCACCTAGCTAGCTACAAGTTTAGACTAGATTTGATATTTTTGCCCACTCACTGAATCTTTTCCAGGGACCTGGGATATGCAGATGATGATGTTGTGCTGATGTTAAAGGATATAAGCTATTAAAGCTATCTTTATATACTCTATGACTGGTCTCATGGCATTTATTAATATAGGTACTATCTTTGCGACAGCCTCCTGCAGCCCTCTGCCAGCGAAAATGGACCCTGGCAGGAGCCCTCCCAAGCTCCGTTTTCGTTGGCAGAGGCACCACAGGCCGGTCCTTCACTATTTCCAGGGTGGACCCATGGGCCAGATCTAAGCATTCTGCAGGCCGGATCCAGCCTGCGGGCCTTGAGTTTGACGCGCACACAGATATTTAGTTTACATACATTGACTGATTGTTATGTTGTATAACAAAGAGCATTGTATAATAATGTGAAGCGAAAAGAATTTTTAAATTTAACTTATAGTTTATACTCTTAAATAAACAGATATTATTAAATTGTACTAAATGCACCGACAAATTCCTTGTGTGTCCAATCACACTTGGCCAATAAAGAATTCTATTCTATTCTATTCTATTCTATTCTATTCTATTCTATTCTATGATCTCTTTCCCCCCCAAAATCCCATTAGTTGCTCCTACCCTTTGGAACAACTTGCCACAGAAGTTAAGATATCCCACTCTTTTAGTCTTCAGGAAAGGCCTTGGCTATGTTGGCTGGAGGTGACTGGTACTAACAATGAAGGTGCCCCTTCCAACGTTTCCTCTAAGCTGTGCGGCCGCGCGGCTGCGCAGCTAATGAGAGAACAGCGTGCAGCAGTTTCCAACTGTTGCGCACTGTTTTCTAATATTAGAGGCTGTGCAGCCGTGTGGCCGCGCGCATGACTGGAGGACAGCGTGCAGCAGTTTCCAATTGCCGCGCACCGTTTTCTAGCGCTACAGGGATAGTTGGTTAGGGTAATCCTCGTTTAATGATTGTTAGTAATTGCAATGGTGATTAAAAAACCCAAAACATTGCGACCAATACTCCCATTTATGACCTGCACAGGTCTGTAAAACAGAGGAGAAGCTGAAATAAGATTGTAAAATTGTGAATTTCACTTACCAACCACTTCACTTAGTGACTAAGTTGTCAATCCTAATTGTGGTCATTAAATGAGGACTACTTATACACAGTGTCAGGCCGAAGCCTTTTTAGTTGGGGTCTTTGGCCTGCCACACTTTATAGAATTTTAATGTGCATTCTCTACTGCAGGAATTTGGAAGGGGGAATTGCATGAGGGCTGTCTATATGTAGCCATAGCAAATTATTTCCAGATAGTCAAGATCGTTCTTTGTCTTTGCACTCCTGCACCTGCACGGAAGGAGATGGGTGGATTCTTGCCAGGTTGACTGTTGAAGATTGATCAACATGATGGACTTGGGGAGTGTGGGGACAAGGGCTTGAACTTTCAACTGGGTGGAGAAATCCCTGGGACTTCAGATTCGGGTTTCTCCCAGATGTGCCAAC
>JANHGD010005812.1:17895-28896 GCA_027560375.1 Imantodes cenchoa
TCTTGTTGAGGCCTTTGAGGTGAGGAGAGGCCAGGCACCCTAACCCTAACCCTAACCCTAACCCTTGACGTGAGTGACATCAAGCTGGCCACGCCCACCCAGTCACATGACCACCCAGTCATATGATCACCAAGCCACCCCCACCCAGTCGCAAAACCACTCCTACCCGGTCACATGACTGTCAAACCACCCCATCCAGTCACCATGACTGTCAAGCCACTCCTACCTGGTCACATGGCTGTCAAGCCACTCCCACAAAATTAAGCCACGCCCACAGAGTGCTAGCAAAAAAAAATTGAAACCCACCCCTCAGGTGGAGGTCAGCTTTTGTAAGAAGGGCAGGCACCCAGAACACCTTTCAAGGAAGAAACGGAAGCTTCGGCTAACTCATGAACCTCAAAAAATTCATTTAAGGCCCAAAGTCCAGCCCTTCACTCGGGTCTCATACGGCCACGTGGGCTGCTTCTGTGGTGGGCCCTTTGCAGTTGTGGGTTTAGGCACTTTTCAGAAACTGTCTCCTATACAGAGTGACTTTCCCATGAGTTTCTCTTCCGGTGACATCCTCTGCACCGCTTCTTGGAAGCTCCCTGGCATTGAAGAGCCACTGCTCTCCCACAGGGACCCCTTAAAGGGGAGATCTGGTTGAGAATTGTTCTAGTCTGTGGAGACAAAGCTAACTCCTTCAGTTCTCCTCCTGGGGAGCCGAAGGGGCTTCATCCTTCTAGCATATGTTATCATTCTGCATAGCTTTGGCAAGGGGGGTGGGTAATGACCCAGAAAGCCAAGAATGCATTACTACCCTCCAAGCCATTAGTGCGTTTCTCCAAGCAAATGACCCCAAATTATCTGCTAAGGAGTCAGTTCTCTCTCCTGGCACTGAGCAGTGCCCACTTTGCCATCTAAAGCATTGGCATCAGGAGCGTTTTGCTTTGGCCAAAGGCAAAGGCAGAGCTGCTGAATATCCATGCACGGTGCTTACCCCCACCCACCCCCTTCAAAGCAGCAGCGGGGGTTTCGTGCCAGGCTACTCTCAGGCCAAATCGTGAGTAATTCCTGCTCTGTGCTTGACTAGCACTAGCCTCCAGATCCTTCTGTTCCTTAATTGTCCTCTTGACCCCTCTGATAAATGTGCTCGTTGCTGGATTTTCTGAAGGAAAGCAAGCATCCGCCCACCCGTTCTCATCAGCGTTTGAAGCATGGTCTTCCCTCCCTGTGACACAATATAATTTTACTCTTTTAGGCATTTAGAGTTTTAATTTCCACTTTATTATATTAATACTGTGCTTACTGTAATTTTTTCAGAGGTTTTGGTTGCTACCATAACTCCCTTGCATTGAGAAGTAAAAGGTAATTTGTAAGAAAACAAATATTTCAAAAATATGCAGTGGAGCTCCTGGTGCCTGTGTATGTTACTTTACAGGCTTCATTGATTTGCTGTAATTTGTTTGTTTATGGTTCTTTTTCATTCTCAGCTTTTTACGAAACCACATCCTTCCAGAAACGCTGTGAGCCTGAGGAAACATTCAGTGGGGAAAAACAGCTTCCTCCTTCCTTCTCCGGCACTCTCCGTCAGTAATCTGTATAATCTGAAACGGTCATCAGTCATTCCCAAAGGTATAGGCTGGCTAAATAGTGCACAAAGAACATTATAACTCCTGGTCCCCCCCTTTTTTTTTTGTTGGCATGTAGAGCAGTTTCTAAGCCTTGGCAACTCTAAGAGGGGAATTGGGGGAGAGGAAATTCTAGACATTGGCTGGCATAAAACGTCCGGGGACAAATTCAAGTAGCAGATTTTTCCCCCCTTAAAAATGTGTTCTAAAGTTGTTTTCTTTCTTTTCTGTAGAGGCACCACGTGGGCCTGTTGGTCATATTGTATGTACAGAAAAGGGGATTTTGGCTGTGGAGAAGAAAAGTATTTTGCTTCCTCCCCTATGGAATAAAACCTTTTGCTGGGGATTCAGTGACTTCACCTGCTGTCTGGCTGATTCTGGATCAGACAAGGTAATTGTGAACTACAGATTGCCACCTGTTGGGGCCCTCAGAGATGGATAGGCCCTGTGATGGAGAACCTATGGCGTGCATGCCAGCGGTGGCACACAGAGCCTTCTCCGTGGATGTGCGCCCGTCGCCCCAGCTCAGCCAGCTGGTTGTCGAGTTTCCGAGGCACGCATGTGCGCCAGCCAGCTGGTCGTCTGGTTTCCGAGGTGTGCATATGCACCAGCCAGCTGGTCGTCGGGTTTCTGGCATGCATGTGTGCACTTTCCAGTTTGGGCACTCTGTGCCTAACAGGTTCACCATCACTGGATAGGCCGATCCCTCCGTGAGTGCATTTCACCGTTCATCTATGTTCCGTTTCCCCTTTTGCCAGAGGGAGCGTGCCTTAGTTCCATCCACAGATGGAAAGGTCTGGAGAGCTTAGCAAATGCACCAAAAGTTCTTGAAAAAAATCATCAATATATATGTCTGCAACTTATATTGGACAGAAAGGCAAGACATAATTAAAAGTAATGATAACTTCAATCTGGATCTCTTTGTACTTGAATATATTATATATAGGAGCCCGTGTCGTTCACTTTCTCCAGCATTCTTTCTCCTCATGTGCAAAACAAAGATGAGTAACGTCAGTTAAGGTTTAAAAAAATGTGCAAAAGTTACAGCCACAATTTGATGGGTGGAATTTTGTGGGACAAAGGACAGAGCGAGCAGCTCCTTTTCTCATTAGCTTTTCCTGCCAGAGAGTCCTGTCTGTCACTGTTCTGACTATATTAACATCTACATACTAAAAATATGTGTTTGACTACATTCGGTTTGAACTTCCCATAAAATTTTGGGGTGCCGCACTCTCTTTCCACCCATGTTATTTCTTCTCACACTTCCTGAACTAAATCTTGGATGATACAAAGGATTGTGGATCGTTCTCTGACTTCTATGCCGTCTGAAATGTATCATTAAATGAAGTCAGAAATTTCCTGAAAGGACTTCATGCTTTGTTAGAATTTGTGAGATGTCACAGTAATTAAAATTTCCAGTGACCTTGATTTCATGCCTCTTTGAAAGACCTGCTGTTTACCTTTGGAAAGATTCTGCAGCATTGTTTTTATTTGTGCCTCCACGTATTTCAACGTGGAGGGTCTCTGCAGCCCTGCGCGTCTTCGCCCCACCCAGTGCCCCACAGTTTCCTCCTCCTTCTCTTCGCTCCTTCCGAGCAATGCTCTGTTCAGGGGAGCCAGGATTTCCTGTGTCTGTCCCGCCCACCAGAGCCAAGACGGGTGGCCAGTCAGGGAGGGACACCGGCCACTGTGTGGATGGTTCTCCTGTGGGCCAGGATCCAGGCGACCAGGAAGCCAACCTGGTTGTTTAAGAAGAGAAGCTGGCGTGAAATGCTGAAATGAAGACAAGTTACAACAAGTGAAAAATCTCCTTCCCACTTTCAGCAGCGTAGAGCAGATAACATGGGTACATTTTTCAGGTTAATAAGCAATATGAAACGTTCTGAGTATATTTTGAAAGGAATATACTCATTATTATGAATTCACTAGTATTTTGATATTATAAATAGATAGTTGATCTTTCACTAGTGTTTGTGACTTGGACAAAGAAGCCGGTATCAGTGGAGGCTGCAGGAGGAAAGCATAGACTTTATATTCAAAAAAATTGATAGACCGCATTTTACGGAAAAACTGGCAAAAAAACCCCAGTATTAAACTGTTTCAGAATTCGTATTTGCTTTTCAACTTTTTTGTATTTCTTTTTTTAAAGCCTATTTCATTAAAACACACAAAAGTGTGTTTTAAACACTTAACTCAATTAAAATTCCACATAAATATATAAGCATATACAGAGTAAGTATGCGTGCATGTAAATGTTGCAACTGTGGAAGTGTTGCATCCATTTCACTCCACCTCTTCCCTCCTTGGTCCATGTAGAAGACAACTTTCCTGGAGGCTCTGGCTGACTGGGGTGACTGCCTCTGCGCTGTGTCTCCCACACCCGGCAGCCTCATCACGTCTGGAAGCAGCTCCGTTGTTTGTGTCTGGGACCTCTGCAGGATCACAACGGGAGCCACGGCCTTGCGTCTGAAGCAGGTGAGTCACCCCAATTCCTTTTCTGAAATCAAATGGAGCTGCTGGGGTAACAATTTGGGGCAACACCTGCAGAGGGTTAGCAGGAATCAGAGGTTGACTTCTTCTCCCTCTGAGTCCTCCGTATTTCTCTTTCTCATTCCCCCACCCCAGGTATGCATATCCAAAAACAACCTTTTGCACTTTTTTTTGGCTATATTCCATTAAGGTCTTAAATTCTTCTTCCTTATCAGAAATGAAGAGGAAGAAAAATTGGTGGAAAAAAGAGAAAAATTAGCAGGATTAGCTCTGACTAAGGAACAGAGTTTACTTAACTATTAGTTCCATGAGAAAAAGATAAAAGAACTGCTTTACCCAATTAATGAATTAGCTCATTTTGAGGGTCATATAATACAATAAATAATACAATTAGTTTAAGGTTAACATTAAGCAAACTTAACGTGCTGCATAAATTGATTAGTTTCTATATCTTCTGCATACAAACCATCATGGATTTATGCGGTCTGTTATGAAGATGGTGCTGGTGAGGTAACAAAGGCCAGCTTAGTGGAGGGGCCCCATATGAAGGCAATTGTGTGAAGCAGGTTTCAGGCTTTGTAAGTGTAAGTTGCTTTAGGAAAGAAGATCATGCATCATTGTGGAAGAAAGCCAAATAGGTAGCATATAAAATGATTTATATCTAAAATGAAATCTGTAGATGATAGATAGATAGATAGATAGATAGATAGATAGATAGATAGATAGATAGATAGAAGCAGCTGGGTGAATTTACATATTTTGGTAAGAAGTGGAAAATGGAGGAATTTTAAGATATGTAAATTCTAATAGAACAGAGTACGTGGACTGTATTATTGATCTGTTGCAAGGATTTAATGTTTCTTAAAATTATGAAAAATGCTCTCTGTGGGAGCTCTTTGTCATGTGAAGGAGGCAGCTGAGAATGTCAGCAGAAACAAAATTTGTGTGGAGAAGGAGGCAGTGGGAACATGTGCTTCAGAGGTGCATATATAGTAAAAAAAGAAGAGACGGGGAGACAGATTAACAGATTGTTAGATTCCGTGAACAGAGAGGCGGTAGACTCGCAAATAACTTCAGCTCTTTATTGCAAGTATCGTGTACAGTTCTGGCTAGCTGCGGAAAGGCCCCGGTTTAAATAGAGCGCCCTTTAAACCGGAAGCCAATCAGCGAGCTAGAATGATGGACCAATCAGGAGGAGCCTGGTTGGTCAGACTGGAGTGAAAACTCCTATTCAATACATAACACAGGTGATGAATGTGGATCGAATGGGGGAGTTGTGTGTACTAAAGTATTTGGGTCATATAAAGAGATTGAGTGATCCAACTATTAAAAAAAGAAGAAAGGATGAATTGGTTAAATGGACTTAATAAGATGTACAAGAAGAGTTGGACTAGAAGACCTCCAAGGTCCCTTCCAACTCTGTTATTGTTATTGTTATTATTGTTAAGAGAGAGGTAAAAAGAATAAATGGTAGAATATGATTGCTAAAACAGAAAGATGTGGAGTGGGGAAGTTAATATAAACTATATTTGATTAGATTACCTTGTCTTTTGCCTTTATGTTGCTTATCTTTATATAATATCACTCATTCTGAAAGGAAATGGCATGATGGGTGCATGTATATGCATGTTTTATTGCTTGTACTAATTGTATTTGATTTCCCTGAGATCTATTGATCTAAAGGATGAACTCTGAAATAAATGCATGCAACCTTCATGACTATCTGGCCATTAACAGCCTTTTCTTTCACGAGACTATCTAATCCCCCTTTGCTGCCCTTGAACGGCTGGGCTGTACCAGGCTGCAGCTCCTGATCTTACTTATTGAATTGTCAAGACACAATGGCATGGCCACCTGGGAGGGGAAAGAGGGCAGGCGAGCCCTGGCCTGTCCCCAGCAGCCACCGAAGAAAGGGAGGGAGGGAAGGAAGCGGCCTTCCTGCGATCCCTCTGGCCCCGATCCATGAGGCTGGGAGCGGTCTTACTTGCAGGGGGGCCAAGAGGGCAAGGGGGGCCCGTTGGCCCAGCCCAGGTGTTCTTCAACCCCCAGGGGGAGCTGAATTCCCAGGTGCCCTGGAACAGAGGCTCCTGCTGTGCTTCCGGGAGACTCTCCGGAGGCCGTTCAGATGTCCCCGGCCGGCCTTCAGCAGTTGCCAAAGAAGATTTCCTTGGACTTTCCTCACCCACCAGTCAGGGCAGAGGTTGCCCCTCGCTGGATGAAGGATGGCGTCAGAACTAAGGAGGGGTGGGTGTTATGCAGGCTGGGGGGGTCCTTGTGCATCAGGGAGGAGCTCTTTACTTCGTCCCATCTGACTTACGTGGCCCCTCCTCCCCCTCTCTTACGTGACCCTGGAGGGCTTTCAGTTGTGTTTGGGTTTCTCAGCGGGGCACCTGGAAGCGCCCGTCATCTTGCAGACCCTTTCGTGGCTCTTCCCAGACTTCCTGATGTTCTTTAGAAACACAGGATGCTCGCTTGCCCTAAAGCGGAGGCTCCGTTTCTATCTGTAAATGAGCCCCAGAAACACATCACGGCCACTGGCATCACGGTGCCCTGCCCGGAAGTGGACCGTCTGCCCAGAGAAGGGGCCAAGGCAGGTAGAGCATAGAAGGGTGGCTCTTGTGCCGGGAGCCGTTTTGCTATGGGGAAGCCACCCCCCCCCACCCCCCAGCCTTTCTTCCCTCGAGCCACCCCAGCCCATTCTCTGAATTCCAGAGATGCCCAGCAGTGCTAATGGTTTTGGCTTCCTGGATCAGAACACGTTTACTCCTCTCTCCCAAGGAACTCTACGCAGTATAAATTGGGCCAAGCTCTGCCTCCAGGGAAGCGCCAGGGGATCCTCCTCCTGCCTGGCTCACTGCTCAGATTTCTTTTCCCTGGGCATCCGGTTAGCCAGCCTTGATTTTCCTGCCCTTTGACTTCATTGGCTGCCCCAAGTATAAGCATTGCCAGAAATGGAGCAAACTTTGCTTGTTTCCTTCGGCACAGGAGTAATTTGGTGTATCTTTACCCCTCGTCCCTTTTTCATCTTCCAAAGTAGCCCAGAGTGGCCGCCCTCCTCTGCGTCTTTCCAGCCTCGTCACCTCCTTTCTGAGATGTAGAGACCAAACATGAGCGGCAATTGCGACCGACCGTAGCCACGCCAGAAGTAGGCAGGCAGCAATGTCAGTTTAATTCTGCATTCTCACCACTGACTGATGTGTTTAAAGAAACCGGGAGTACTGAAACAGGCTTCGCTATTCAATTATTTTCTTTTTTAAAAAAAACCTGCATGGCTCTAACATTCCCCAGTTGAGCGTTGGTTGCAAAGCTCAACTTCTGCTGCCCCGATATTGAAGGGGCAATCCTGCTTCTGCTTCTCTGCATCTGGAGCTTTTATTTCAAGCCCTTTTGGCAAGTTGTGTCGCCTTCCTGCCAGGGCCTCACACAGGAGGAGGAGGTGGTGCCTGGCTGCCTTCTGCCCCTTCCCAAGTGGCTCTCTCCTGCTGAGCCCCCCCGCCCCCCGGGCACCGGGGAGCAGTGGGGGTGTGTGTGTCTGCAGGCCTAAGGCTGCCCTTGGACTCTCTCCCACTCCCCTCTCATGTGTGTGTGTGTGTGTGTGTGTGTTGTGCTCATTACTTGTTTTGCTCCCCAGCCTCTGTATGGACACACGCAGCCGGTAACCTGCCTGGCCGTCTCCATGGCCTACGGCATCCTGGTGAGTGGATCTGCGGATGGATCCTGCCTCTTCTGGGACCTGAACCGCTTGACGTGCCACACCCGGCTTCCTGCACATGAGGCAGGCCTCTCGGCAGTTGCCATCAATGATTCAACGGTAAGGCCTTCATTTATCATCGTTCTTCTGACAAATCCATGAACATTTCATGACGACTTAATGGGTGCGCTTCTCCGTGAGAAACCATCCCGAGGCGCGACAGATTGATTTTTTTTCTTTTTACCGAGGTTTTTAATAGGATCCTGAATGTTGAAAGAGGGCACTAAAAGCAATTTCTGAGGAGGAGGAAGAGGAGGAGGAGGAGGAGGAGGAGGAGGAGGAGGAGGGCTGTTATCTCTGAGAGCTTTCAGCTTTCAAGAGAGTTTGCCCTCTGGTGTGTCTGGTTACATACAACCCTCCAGATGCCGTTGTTGGATGCCATTTGGTGAAATAGTAGAAGCTTCTCCCCTCCGCTCCCCACCCCACCCCACCCTAATCCATCCAGGGTTATCTCACGTTGTCTGCATCACCAAGGTTCATCTTGGGAGACAAAAGTCCTCTCCTAGCTTGCTAGTTTCTGGAAAGCAGCAGACACCTCCCAAAGAAATGTGTGAGTTGAAGCAGGGAAATGTACTTGCAGGGAAGTGATGAGGGTGGACAAAACCGGAGGTGAACATCAAGGCAGAGGAAGAGGGAGAGGCTTTGGAGCTGAGAATGAGCAGAAAGGGGAAGAATTGAGCCACTGCTTCTTCCACCCATCCATCCATCCACTGTACCTCTCACTCCCTATCAACAATGACTGGGACCGACCTTGGAGAAAGGAGCCAGACCAGCCCAAAACTCTGCTTCCCAGCCCCAGCCCCAACTCCAAACCCCACAGCCTGCCCCAAAGGATGCCCTAGTCAATGGCATCAAAGGCCACTAAGGGGCCAAGGAGAGCGAGGATGGATGTGCTGCCCCTCCCCCATCCTGCTCTCGCCAGGTGCCACCAAGGCTGTTTCTGTCCCATACCTGGGCCCGAATCCTAACCGGAAGGGACTCGGGATTTCACCCAGGACCCCCTGAAGCAGCCATGTACCCACTTCCCCCACCATCCTCCCTGAAAAGGGAAGGTGGGAGAGACTGGGCAGACCTTGTTCAATCGCTCCATTCATTTTGAGTTTTTGCTTCTGCGACAATCTCTCCTCCGTGTCACCTGCCTGGGCTGTTCCTGTGCGACCAAGCCCGCTTTGCTGGTGGTCTGACCTTACTTGTGCAACGGAAAGGCCTGAACTGCGCTTGGAATGGTTTTGCAGGGCGAGGTGGCTTCGTGCGCTGGAGTGACCCTGTGCCTCTGGACCATCAACGGGCAGCCCTTGGCCAAAGGAAAGGCCCCCTTGAGACCTGGAGGAGAGCTCTCCTGCTGCTGCTTCTTTGAAGTCAAGGACTGGGATGTGCAGAGCCTCATTGTCACGGGGGACACAGATGGCTGCGTGCAGGTAGGACCCTCCAAGAGGGAGAAAGCACCCCCACCCCCCCTCCAGGAACTCCCTGTTATGTCCCAGGAGTGGAGATGAGTCCACTTATGGGGCTGCAGCAGGGGCAGGTTCTCAGAAGGTTTTGACAAGGGCGCCTCGGGCAGATGGAGGTGCACACCTTCCTTACTGGCGCTCTTCTCTTCTTTAGGCAGGCAGGCAGGCAGGCAGGCGAGTGGTTGGTTGTTCGGATGCAAAAGATGAACTGGAGACATTGCTCCATGAGGAAATAGTTGGAGAAGAGCGGATGGAACGGCCTCCTCCTTCACATCCCACCTCTTCTCCCCAGTGCAGGAATAGCAATAGCAATAGCAACAGCACTTAAGACTTATATACCGCTTTATAGTGCTTTACAGACCTCTCTAAGCGGTTTACAGAGTCAGCCTTTTGCCCCCAACAATCTGGGTCCTCATTTTACCCACCTCAGAAGGATGGAAGGCTGAGCCAACCTTGAGCCTGGTGGAATTTGAACTGCCGAATTGCAGTCAGCCGGCAGTCAGTAGAAATAGCCTGCAGTACTGCACTGTAACCACTGTGCCACCGAGGTTCAATGTGGAAAAAGTGGTTTCAGCCAACCAAGGCCGTGTTTTTCGGGGGAACCTCCCCAGTTCCAATCGGTTGGGTGGGGCTCATTCTCCAATTCCAGATGGGGAAGGGCTCTAGTCTTACTCTCTATAAAGCCTGGGGCTTAAAAGGCCCTTTACAGGCCACCTCCAGTGTTTAATAAAGCCATTCACGAGAATACAATATTTTATATTTGAAACTCCCCACAACAGCATGTTTTCAGCTTGCTTTGCATTTCCTTCTACTAACTCACTGAATTAGTTTAAAATTGTGAAGGCATTTTAAGTGTTTGATGTATCAGGAAATAGTTTTTTAAAGAAACAAGCCAAAGGCCCCTACCTGACACATGCACCCCTTCCGGCTGAGCCCCAGAGGGCCCGGCTGAAATCCTTCCAGGGGATGCTTTTCTTTGGCTGAACTGTTACTTTAAAATACACCTGTGAAGGAGGCCGCGATAGAGATCGCCCTCTGAGGGCTACAGAAGCTTGAAATCCAAGCGGCAAACGAGGGAGGGGAAAGGGTTTCTTTTAGGACCCTTCTCTGTCCTCCATCTTCAGGGCACGGGCAGTTCTTGACTTACGACCAGAATTGGTACCAGAGTTCCTATTGCTAAGCGAGATGGCTTTTAAGTGAGTCGTGCCTGATTTTACAACTTGTTTTGCCATAGCAGTTATGTGATTCCTGCAGTTGTAAAATGAATCACTCAGTCATTAAGCGAGTCCGTCTTTCCCCACTGACTTTGCTTGGTGCAAGCTGGCCGGAAGGTCACCAAGGGCGACCCAGGGAGGCTGCAACCGTCATAAATACATGACAGGCGTCTGAATTGTCATTATGTGACCGTGGGGATGGTGCTATGGTCATAAGTGTGAGGACCAGTTGTAAACCACTTTTTTCAACGCTGTTCAAATGGTGGCTAAACAAATGGCTCTAAGCTGGAGGATTCCCCCGGGGTTCTTTTACTTCAAACCCTTTTCCCCGTTCCTCCTTCCTTCCTTTCTCCCACCTAGCAGTATTTAAAGCTAGAGCCCACAAACACCGAGGTCTCCCGGCTGAAACAATTCACAATTCACTCTTGTCTGAGAACTGAGTAATCTATTAAAGTTTATGGAACCCACTTCGTCAGATTCCCCCC
>JANHGD010005813.1:30274-42409 GCA_027560375.1 Imantodes cenchoa
TGTAGGGTCTCCTGCCCAAGCAGGAAGTTGGACTAAAAGACCTCCAAGGTCCCTTCCAACTCTTTTGTTATTATTATTATTAACTTCCAGTGAACTTCTGCAGCTGAGGCTGGGCTTCCACTCGGGATTCTTGGCTTCTAGTCTGACACCTTAACGCTCCCCGTCCTGGCTCTCTCTGTATTGTTGTTCCAGATACTGTATAGATAGCCATGATTGAAAAAGGCAGCCTGGTCTGTTGTGTGTCCTTTTTACTTCTCTCCATCTGAGGTGGTTCTCACACACTTGCCCTTTGTAATTGATTGTAATATCAAAGGTTGACTTGGGAACGTTAATGAGTAACTGTGCAACGCAGTTTCCTATTGTTAGTTCACACGGGATATTTTTCAGTGTAGACTGGTTAACGTACTTGGCTTGAGACTAATTGCATATACTGTATAATTGTCCAGCAAAATATTTTTATATACAGTATGTGCACTTGCCTGAAAAGCAGACTGAGAAGCCAAAAATGGCTTAATGGTGGAGCAGAGGGTTTGCATTCAGAAGGTCCTTGTATCCTTGAGCTACAATGTAGGGTAGCTAATAATTCTCTGAAGACCTTGGAGAGCTTGGTCAGCCGCCTTGGATTATATCTGGAATATGCAGGGGGTTTTTTAGGTTTACGGCCATACTTTGCATCCGAATTGTGTGCCAGAGACACACACTCAACAGGGTAAGGAACTGAGAAGACATAGAAGTAAATTATTCTAAAACAGGAAAGAAAAATAAAACAGTTACTATGGCATTTCAGTAACAATTGTCCTTGGGAGCCATGTGCTGTCTTAAGATCTACAATGTGTAATACCTTGGTCAACATTCAGTTTCTTCAATGGTCAAACTCCTTGGCTCTTGCTGTGCCCAACTGCATGCTTATTTATTTATTTTATATATTTTATTTGAATAGCCTTTCTTAGCTTCAGTAAACAACTCTTTGAGATTAAGACACCGTGTCAGTTGTTAACAACTCTGCAAATCATGCCCTGCTAAACTGATCCAGGCTAACTTCAGTTTAAGATTGAATGTTATTTTAGACAAGGTTTTGTGCTGGTGACTGTGATAGACATGCCTGTAAAATCTGACATTTGAAGCCTAATATTTTCTGTTCTTCTTTCCTTCCCCTGTCTTCGTTCATTCAATTCACAATGCCCTCCCTCTGATGTCTTCCTTCCTCTCTTGCAGTCAGCATTCACGCTGGATCACTGTTACCTTTCCTACAGTGAAGCAGGTAAAACCGAGTCCAGCCCCATGTCAAGAGTGAATGAAATATTATCCTCGTGGAGCGAACAAATCCAAGAGGTGGGGAATGGATTGCCAGGAACGGAACTGGTAATTTGTGAGCCAGAGAAATCAGGTCATGGAATCTTCTAATGTCCTTATTAAGGCCTATATTTAAATTACATATTTTTCTATCCGAGAGGCAGTCATTGTCACCTATGGCTTTAAAACAAAACTAAAGAAATTAATGGAGAAGCTATTAATACTGCAGCTGTAGATCAGTTGTACGTTGGTTACAGGATCAGAGACAACACCTGAGCTTGAACACCAGTGGCTAGAAACAACAGAAGCTGTCATTGTTCAGTTGTTTAATCACTTTTGACTCTTCAAGACCTGATGGACGTAATGTTGATGTCGTTTTCTGTCTTACTGGAGACAAGTAGAATTCAGACAGGCTCTCCTTCCTCCCATTTGTTTTAGCAAGAGTATCACAAACCCTACCGACTTTTAATAAAACCTTCACATAAATACACACAGAAGAGACAATTAAATAACCACGGAATAATGAGACACTTAATTTGAATCAAAAGTGTTGTAAGTTGGAAGGTTTTACATACTTTTTAATGTTTATAGGCAATTATGACACACATACTCATCCGTACAAGAATTTAAAAAATGAGTTGTAACAAGAGCCCTGCTGGATGGTCAGACCGAAGGCCTATTCCGGTCTATGAGGGTTTGGATAATATTTTGTAATAATCTTACACTGCTTTCTTTCTTTATTGACTGACTGCTATGACTATCATCCATTCATTTATATTAGTGTAAAAATTAAGCTATGTTGATTATTTTAGTACATGTGTGTACTTGTTCCTCCTTCAAGGAGGTTTTGTGAGAGGAAGATGTCGATATTGTGATATTCTATAAAAATTAACATCCAAGATCATTACAATCCTGGACATTAGATCAGTCTATGTTTTCCTTCTGTATATTTGAACAGTATAATATTTCTCCATTAATTAATGAAATGATTTCAGGTCACCCTCAACTTACGACCCCGCTTGAGCCCCAAATTTATGTTATTAAGGGAGTTTTGTCCCATTTTACAACTTTTCTTGCCACAGTTGTTAAGTGAGTCACTGCAGTTGTTAGGTTGGGCAGTTTGAGCTATGTATATATTATATATATGTGTGTGTGTATGTATGTAATAAATTACATGTATTTATATATACATTTATATATTTAAATTATATACATAGAGTCAGGCACATCATGAGGTAAATCTAGACAGCAATACAGAGCAAACCCAGAAAAAAAAGGCGGGGAAAAAAGGACCCTCCCCCTTTACACCCAGCCACCAATCCCAGCGTTGATCGCCTCACGCAGGAGCCCGCCCTCTCCAGTCAATCAGCTGCGTGTCCTGGCGCATTGTTGCGCTTTCCAAACATCCTCCCTAAGATGGCCGAAGTCATCTCCCTGCTAGACCAAGTTCTGCTTTATGACCCGGGCAATTCCTGGACCTCGGCTGCCATTTTCCCAGCCTCTTTCTGCGCTTTCCTCTTTCAGGAAGCCCCCCCGGTGAGACCCGAAGGCCCCGGCTCCTCGAGTGAGGAGAACAGCGACAGCACCTGGACCCCCTGCCCGAGAACCAAGGCCGTGCAAGGAGCCCCCCCGAGGAAGAAGAACAGGAAGAAGCAGAAGAAGAGGACGACGGCGGGCAGGAGAGCCAGGCGCCCACTGGCAGGCGCTGAGAAACGCAGCAACGCCTCGTCCCCCCTGCAGCTGAAGAAGAAGTGCGTGAACGGCTTCATCATGTTTTGTCGCCTGAACCGCAAGCACTTCATCCGGTGAGAGCTGGGAGTGGAAACCCCAGCGGACACAGGCATTTGCTACGATGCAGCGGTTTAGTTTTCCTCAAGATATAGCTAGTCCTCGACTTACGACCGCAACGGAGCCCAACATTTCTGTGGCTCAGTAAAACGGGTGTTAAGTGAAGCTTTGCCCCATTTTACGGCCTTTTTTTGCATCCCTGCAGTTGTTAGTCACATGGTGGTTAAGTGAATCCGGTTTCCCCACTGACTTGGCTTGTCCGAAGGTCGCAAAAGGGGATCACATGACCCCAGGATAATGCAAGCGTCAGAAATATGAGTATCAGTTGCCAAGTGTCCAAATGTACATCACGTGACCATGGGGATGCTGCAATGGTCATAAGTCTGAAAAGTCACTTTTTTCAGTTCTGTGGTAACTTCAGACAATCCCTAAATGAACCGCTGTAAGTCAAGGGCTACCTGTATATCATCACTTCTAGAGTAGGCCTGTAATGTCAATTATTGTCCTTTCTTTCTGTTCTTATAGAGTGGAATCGGGCCTTACATACAGTCCCAGTGAGCTCTTTGCTATGCTGAGATTTAACTAGGGACTTTTAAAATCAAGACCAATAGCAATTTGAAGCCTTGTAACTACTATACTGCCACCAGGAAGCATTTAGGGAACGTTTACAAAAATGGACAAATAAATAAGGGAACAAATCCTCAAAGATCATAACTTTAGCAATAAAGCAATAACATATAATAAATGTCAAAAAATACAAAAATTTCACACAATAAACTTACCAAGGTCGGTTAGGCAGCAAGAAACCAGAACATTTGGCCAGTTAGCAATAACATTTAGTCTTATATCACAGTGCTTTACAGCCCTCTCTAAGCAGTTTACAGAGTCAGCATTTTGACCCCAACAATCTGGGTCCTCGTTTTAGCGACCTTGGAAGGCTGAGTCAACCTTGGAGCCAGTCAGGGTATAACTCCTGTCTGTCAAATTCCTGGCTTGGGTAATGATCACTACGGAAACATTGTTTTCTTGAAACCTTTGAGGGATTTAGGGACATTGACAATCTCTTGGCTGCCTGCTTCTGATGGGTTTGATCAAACAAGTGTTCTAATCTCTTCATAGCACTTGCCCAGGCATGGCTTCCACTGCAGCTACAAGGGAGCTGGCCCAGCTGTGGCGTATGATGACAAAGCAGGAGCGGAAGCCATATTGGTATGTTTGCTTTGGGTAGCAACGGATAAAGGGGTCAGGTAATCCTTTGGAGAATCAGTCGGCCACGTTGTGGAACACGGGTGTTCAACCTTCGCAACCTTAAGACTTGTGGACTTCAACGCCCACAATTCCCCAGCCAGCTAGACAGATAATCTGAACAGAAAAACCTTTGTTAGGCTCTAAACTTCCTTTTCATGCTATTTCCTTCTTTCTCACAGCATGAAAGCTCGCCGATTCAGCCGCCTCAACAACCGAATTGTGAGAGACGACTTCTCCAGTGGCGATGAGGAACCAGAACCACCCAAACCTTTCCACTTGCTGCTTGCTGAGAAATCCATTCCTGGCACCCAGACAGTGGGCCACGTCTCTTTGTTAGGCTGTATTCCATGATTCTTCCCCACTGGGATGGTAATGTATATCTGTTCAGTGGGCTCTGGAACCCTCTCTCTGCTGATGATGTTGGGACTTCCCTACCCACAGTTCTTCAATAGTGTGTGTGCCTGCTTCATTTTCAGCAAAATATCAGGCAATAGGAGCTTTACTTGGTCTCGTTGACAGGGGGAATGTAGGGGGAATGTAGAGAAGCAACAAGGAAGGAAGCCATTTACCCTGTTTCTCCCCAAAAGATCAGCTTTCCCCATCTATTTTCCTTGCTTAGCCTTCAATCATATCCCACCGCCAATGTTTCATCTGTCATAACGCATTTTGGTTTCCTGAGCAGAATGAAGACATTGATAGATGGGATGGTTTTTTTCCCAGATTTCCAGATGTTCCAGTCCCTACAGTCCTACATATGCTGTTTTAGCCTACCTATGTCCAAAACTGATCTCTAGTGACCTTGAACAAAGCAGGATCGACTGCAGGGAGAAAACAGCTTGAGGAAGGGGAACCTCTAGCTCTAGATGACGGGACCATGCTGGTCTATTTGAGAACAGGCCAAGTTTGAGATTTTATATTAATTTTTATCCTTGATCTAAAAGCACAAATGCATTTGAAAGGATCTACTTTTAAAAATAATTTTAATGGACTGGAGACAAAAACCTAAGATCTATATTTATTGTCTAAGCTTTTATCTGCCCTCTGTCTCCCACACCTTTGTGCCATAGATGTTCTCAGATCCATCCCATCAGTTTAGTTACCAGCAGTTTAGTTCCATATTTGGCAGGTGCAAATGGAATTTTTGAAGTCCGTATAGACTTGCTTGTTGCACACCAAGTTTCAGGCTTCATTATATAGTAAATGGTTTCTAGATGTTTTAAACTTTTAACTGAGGCAAGCCCATTTCAGAGCTTGCTCTGGATGGCATTGAGTTCCCACTGACCCTGTTAGGTGGGCCAGTTCCTCAAAATCCTAAGGAAGGAATTATTCTGCAAGTTTGCTTTTGTTCAAGGAGAGTTAGGAAGTTTTAAAGAGACAAAACTGGTTCTGAGCTAAGGAGGGTTAAGGCTTCATATTGAGAAGGGAGAATTTTGTCTTTAGGAGGAGCTTAAATCAGATTCTTATATTTCTGGTTGGTTTGGATTTTGTTTGGGTGGAATGCTGAGTCATCCCTTTCCTCTTTTGGACTCTGTCCTCTATACACAGATCAATTTATGTTTGAAATACTGCTTTAAGCTTCAATGGGTTTTTCCATTGTTTTTACCTATTTATATATTTATTGGTAGTTCCCCCCCCCCAACACTATTTATAATTAAAATAAAATACGGCAGTAAAATTAACTGATTGGGTGCCTCTGTGTCTCTTCTCTGATCTGACCGATTATGAAAGTGAAAGGCAGCAGGGAGTAATCAATATATATTTAGATAACTCCATGTCATGTCATGTAGGCAGCAAAACTTCTAATCATGCCTTAGTAGGTATTAGTCCTCAACTTAACAACCACCCGTTTAGCAACTGTTCAAAGTTATAACGACACTAAAAAAAGGCAACTTTTGGGCATCCCTCACACTTAAGACCATGGCAGCATCCCCATGATCACATGATCACAATTCAGGCACTTGGCGTGTGTTTAAGAAGGTTGCAGCATTCTGGGGTCATGTGATTGCCATTTGCGAGCTTCCAGGCCAGCTTCTGGTATACAGTCAATGGAGGAAATCAGATTCACTTAACAACTGCATGATTCCTTTCACAAGCGCAGTGATGTATTTAACAACTATGGCAAAAAAAATCATAAATCATAAAACAGAGCACAGCTCACCTTGCCCTAGATAAACTCCCCCCCCCCAAATTTTACATTTATTTTTTAAAAATTGGCAGAAAAACACAATTTGGCTTTGATGGGGCTACTTGCACACCATTGGATTCCATTCAAGCAATCAGTCCCCGAAGGCCTAAATGCCCACCCCACATCTTTCAAGAGGGATATTCCAGGGTTACTCCAATCCTATGAACTCTTGCTGGATCTCTCTGCAAAAAGAATCACAGAGGATCAACCCCAGGCTTTTTCCACCTGTTTCATTTCTTGGTTCCATTTGAAATCCCTTCAAATGCAGTTCTCTATCCAAGTCATTAAGGTTCTTGGCACTGTGGTATGCAAATCACATCTGTTCTCTCTAGGGGATAAGTGTTTGTATGTGCTCAGCTGTCCAAGCCTAAGTTCTAATTAATCTTAATTGGGTGCTTTCTACTTAAACAGATGTTCCTGCTGCAGACACCCATCCTAACCTTAACCTCATGATTCCGTGCTGTTAGTTGCTCCTCTGCTCTTTACTTTTGCTTGGTTCTATAGCTGTTTTTGTAGCTAAGTGACTTTTGGGTGCAGAGAGTGCAGAAATCAAGAATTTGGCCAGTCAGGAAATGTGCAGATAGAAGAAATTTCAGATCAGGTGGCTTCAGCTTTTCTTACAGTTAGAAAAACACGTGACATTTTCCACCCCCGTGGAACGTGGTTGGTTTTTGCTTCATATCAAATGTGATGATTCAATATGGTTGTACCAGACGTTTCCCTCTTACAAAGAGACATGATGTGATGATCCTTGCAGTTGGAAATGGGAATATTTACATGCTGGGGGGTGGGGGGGGGCTAGAATAAAAAAGAAACCTGCTAAGAATGTGGCAGTGTCTTATTGTGCTGTTTCAGGATCCCAGATTTACGAGAGTGGAAGTGAGGGAGCCCAGGAGGCCATTGTGGAGGGGCTGGTTCTGCAGGTAATCCACCCGTTGAGCATTGTGAATAGAGGATCCCTCGGGAACTGAAAGCTGCAAGGCCGGGTAGAGCAGTGAGGGGCTGTCAATAGGGGAGCTTTCGTCATCGGAGCTGGGGATCATGTGTCTGTCTCGGGGCAGGCCATGTCCTTCCTTCAGAATGCCACCCTCGCCGTTCTCCCTGCAGCCAAAAAGAAAGAGACGATGCCCAAGTCCGTGTGATTCCGAAATTCTATTGCCAAAATGCCGACTAAATCGGTTGGTCTTAAAAAGTAATCCATTATGCACGTTCATAAATATTTCTGCCTTCTCTGATCTGGGATATTTCAGGGGTGCTGCAGCTATCATCAGAAAAATCAAGAGGGTCGTCCCTAATGGGGAGAATAAACCCCCTCCTGTTTTTATCTCTGATTGATTAGATTTTTATTCTGTCTTTATTACTTGAGAATTAACTCAAGACAGCAAAACAGACACAATATTCTTCCTTTCTCCTGTTTTATCTGGGTTTTACATAAAAAGCAGGCAAAGCAGGCAGTTGATCTGTCATTGCCACCTTCTTGAATTTTGGGACCGTACCCTGCGGATATTTTTAAAATTCATTTATTAGCCATAACATATAGTTAAATCCACACATCTTAAAATGGCTGGGGTTGAGAAACGCTGTCTTAGCGGCAGAAGCAGTGGAATGGAGATCTTTCCCTCCGCTTCCCCCTCATCTGAGATTCCCCCAACGCTTCTGTTCTGTATCTGCCCGTGTCTCGGTCCTCGTTTCCTGGCTCACCCTAGCCATCATCGGCATGTCTAGCCCCAAGACCATTTTTCTGCCCCTGGCCCCAAAGGATTTTCTGTACGCTGCTGCTGTAAGAAATTTAATTTAAATATATCTATATTGTAATTGTAAGCCTTCCAGAGTTAACCATGTGGCAAGACAGGTGGATAAATAAATACATTCAGAATAGTTGGCTTGAATTTCCTGCTGGCAGAGAAGCCCCCTCACCTCTCTTTGGTCTCTGCCGCACGGTCCCTCTGGCGCCGGTTCTTGAACCAGTTGCTGACCTGAGTTGTGGTCAGCCCAGTAGCTTCGGCCAGCTCTCTTTTCTCACGAGGGGATGGGTAGGGGTTGTGGATATACCATTCCCTTAACACACTCCGGGATTTTTCCTGTAGGAGAGCGGAAAGCCATTCAACTTAGCATTGCAGGTAGTCCTCGACTTACGGACATTTAACAACAGTTCAAAATTACAACGGTCTCAGAAAAAGTGATTTACAATCTATCCTCGAAGTTACCATCCCCTTTCAGTTCGGGAGGTTGGAAATTGGGATGCACTTATGACAGTTGCAACATCTTGCAGGCCTGTAATTATGATTTCTGTCTTTCCACGCTGGATTCCCACAAGCAAAGTAAATGAGGGAAGCTGGATTCGCTTAACAGCAGCGAATGGCCGTAAAATTGGCCGTAAAATTGGGTCCGGTCACATAGTGACTCGCTTAACGACCACATCATGTCATGACTGAAATTCTTGTCCCAGTTGAGGTCATAAAACAAGGATTCTCAATAATCAGACCAAAATTGTAAAAGCAAAAATTTCCTCTCTCCACTAATTTTAATTAGTGAGATAATTGTAATAGCTTTGTGTCACATGTGCGAGTAGACGGCAACGTCATTTTTCCAAATAAATAAATAAAATACCGCAAATCCCCATCAAATCCCCCATCAAATCACTTAAATCTTTTTTCCCCCTAAAATAGTGGCACTGAACTCTAACCTTCCCAGACGGAGACAGTAGTTCAGTGTTTGGACAGCATTTTTATTGTTTAATTTCTAAACATTTTCCAGCTGGGGCAATCAAATCTGTATTTGCTATAAATGTCTTTAGCGGTCTTTAGCTTCTTTTTGCAGGAATCCAGAATCAGTAACCTGATTGCAGTTTTCCTATGATTCCAAAATCCTTTTTTTAAAAAAAAAATTGCTTTTTGAACTGCTGCAAGTAACTTTGTCCGTTTTTGCGGTTAGACCAACTTCAAAAGCAAACAGTATTGTTTTAAGTGTATATATTTCAAGGTCAGGTTAAATGTTATAATGTAACCCATAGGGGGCATCGTCATCATTCTTTGATCTTGGTTGTCTTCCAGAAATGAGCGCTCCATCCTGCCCCCTTCTTTTATTTTTAATCAAGGGTGAAATTTTGCAAAGCCTGAAGGTTTGGGCTGCTTCTGTAATTTAATGGCGAAAGGAAAACTTGCTTGACTGTAATAACGGAGCTAGGGCATATATTATCTTCCGCAGCTGCCAAAGGCTACATAAAATAAATGTGTTTTGAAACTTTTCCAGAATGTTCTTGGAGATGCATGATTAGGGCCTCCTTCAGATGATTATTTCAGAATGTTTCTGGAGGAATTTAGAGGAACTGGGAAATGTCATGAAAGACTGAAGCAGGCAAGAGACCCCCTTCCCCAATTATCTCCCAATCTAAATTTTGCAGTAAATAAGATGAATACAAAGGCAAGGGTAACAGGGAAAGAATGGCAGGAAAAATTGTAGTATGTATTTTCAGTTGACTTTTAAAGATGTAGGCAAGACATTAAAAACTTTTGAGCAGTGATATAAAGTGAGACTCTTGAACCTTACACAACCCCTGAAAGTCTGGGGTCTGCCACCCAGGGCTCTTTTAAAAGCGGCTACAACATTTTCCTTTTTTCATAACAACAACAACAACAAAAAGAAGAGAGGAAAATTTAAACCCAAAAGAGATCCTTATTCCTGTACAGATCTTTAATGATTTAACAAATTAAATTAACCAGAATTAAATGGGATAAAATTTTAATCTTCACCCAAGGAACCTTTTTGTCTTGTCCCCTTTCTAGCTCCTGAAAAAGGACCCCAGTTTCCAAAGATCAAGGGCAGCACTCAACCTGAAAAAGTTTTATGTCCCAATGATTAAAAGGACATTTCAAAGGGTAGGTTTCTTTTATCAAACCAGCGTTGTGGCGAGACTGGTAGGAAGAAGAGTAGGGTGGAAGGGTAGAAAAGAAACAAAAAGATGAGGGTCAGCATGAGAGATTTCTTGGCAGGAGAAGAACGTAGGAGTGTTAGATCCATGAAAGAGGAAACAGAGGCAATGCAAGGGCTTAAAGATTATAATAAAATACCCTAATGGCAATTAAGTAAAAGAGGAAATAAAGTGACCCTACAGTTGAGTGTGATAGAAATACAGGATAATTAGAAGAACATAGTAGATTTAGGCAAGAGAGGACTTGTTATAACCTTACTGGAGTATCGAGTGGTTTATCCCAAATATAAACTCTTCAAAGAACAATTGATGGTTTTTGTGCTTGAAGAATTGAAAAGTTTTAAGTGTTAGAAACAGAGTTTTCTTTGTTAGGAGTGGGATGTCTGCAAGAGTTGAGAAACACCCTTAGACAAAAAAACCATTCCAAGAAGACCTACCTTGAAACAGTAACTGGTTTCCTCCCCATCCCAGATGGTCCGAGGCAAAGGGAATTTGCGACGCACCCGGTATTTTCCCACCGCTCCCAGCGGCCTTCCACGCAACTTCTCCGCTTCGGTGTAGTGAGCCTTGAGCCAGAGTTGCTGAAGTTTGGGGTGATTGTGCGGAGAGAACTGATAGCCCTCTAAGATCTTGTAGAGCTCTCGGAAATTGCCCCGATGGAAAGCCACCACTGCTTTGGCCTTCAGGACGCTCTCGTTCTTGTGCAGGTGGTCACAAGCTGGCAGGGACCAGAGGAAACGTCCTAAGCGCTCGATGTTGCCCCCTTGTTGTAAGACTTCGCACACGCAAGCCACTTGCTCTTGCGTGAAGCCAAAATTCATGGTTAAGTGGGAAATGATGTGCTCTTTTTTTCCAGAGGACCTCAAGTGGAGGCTCCAAAACTTTGTGGCTTTCAAAGGCGGTTTAGGGCGGTCCACCAAGGCCACCCAACGTCTACCCTGCTGTCCTTGATGCAAAGAAGGGGAGGTGGTCCTCTGTGGTTGGAAGACCAAGTCAGCTGTGCCTCACTAAGACAAGAGAGTCCAAGAGAAGTGGAAGGCCATGCTGGTGCCTTCCACGTCCCTCACTTTGGTGGCCATGTCTCCTCTCCTCTCCTCTCCAGGTCTCGGTGCTCTCTGGGCTCCTTTCTCTGCCTTCTGGCTCTAGAGACAGTTGCCCAGGATGGATGTCTTGGGGGGTATCGGTTACAGGCCCAGCCCACACAGGCTGCAGCTGTGGCCAGCCATTGGCCAACTCCGCAAGAAGAGCGAGAGAGACTTTCACCACGTCACCCTGGGATGGTAAACCTTTCAGTGGAGGAGGTTGTGGGGGGTATGGAAATGTGAGATGCCCCCTACAGAGGGGGGAGCAGGAGACCCACAGAAAAGGAAAGACCTGGCAGATCTGCTCAGAGGTCAGCCCGTTCATCCCAAATCAGAGCTTTTTTGGGTTGCACCTTATTTCAAGCTGGCTCCGGCGTGGTTATTGTTTATTTTATTTTATTTGTTTATTTTGTCAAAACATGTATAGAATAGTAGCTGTTTGTATAAACATAAGTAAAAAAAAGTAACAATAAAAGAGGACAATAGGACAGTAGGACAGGGAGGGTAGGCACAATGGTGCGCTTATGCACACCCCTTACAGACCCCTTAGGAATGGGGTGAGGTCGACTGTAGACAGTCTAAGGTTAAAGTTTTTGGGGTTTGGGGAA
>JANHGD010005814.1:19952-30651 GCA_027560375.1 Imantodes cenchoa
AGGGAAGGGAAGGAAAGGGAGGAAGGAGATTATAATGAGGGAGGGTGGGTCTGAGGGAAGTCCTGCCTTAGCACTTGGCCATCACAGGTGCCCCCAACACAAATTACGGCGAGCTGGCCATGCCCTCCCGGCCCCCCCAGAGGCCCTGATGCAGCCCTCAATGAAATTGAGTTTGAAACCCCTGTTCTGCCGCCATCCTAACCTCTCCTGTCCTGCTGTAACAGTAATACGCATAGCTGTGTTATTGCCTGGACATTGACTAACTTAGAAGACGCCACTAGTCATTACTGGAGAAATATGCCTTTTATGTAAAAACTTTATTCAGAAAATAGTATATTTGTAAAGATCCTTGTGTGAACTGAGATCCTCTTTGGGACAATCTCTGAAAGCAACATAGACCAAACACAGTTTCCGTTCTTTAATAGCCTTTGACAGTTTTTATACATTGAGGAAAACAGAATGGCAAGCACCTCTTAAGGGAGATAGATGTATATGAGCCAGAAGCCAGTTAGAATGAAGCCCCGAGAATACAGGAATATCAGATAATAATTATATAGTTGCAAAGAGTTCATTTTCTTTGTCTCTTTGCTACTGGTGATCCAGATTTTTTTGCAGTCCCTAAATAGCCCTACAACAATGCTCTTTAGACGAGAAGCAATGGCGTTGCAGATAATGTATTGTTCATGTATTATGGAAACATCAAAAAGGGATTAACTGACCCAGCTCACTAACATCATAGCAGTTAGATTTAGCTTAAAACTGTTTCTGAGTTTTTCTGCAAAACAGCACTAATACATAGGTTCTGCAGCTTCCAGCAGAAAATTGAGCCATCTTAAGGATATACAAACCACATTTCTAATCCAGCGGTGGGTTGCTCCTGATTGGCCCAGTTCTGTGAACTGGTAACATCGATGGTGGGAGGCTCCGCCCACCTGCCTGGGAAGCTTCTGTGCATGCGCAGAAGCATTGTGCGCATGCAAACTAGCAGCAACGAGTTTTAGAACCCACTACTGTTCTAATTGCTATTGTTCCTTGGCTGTGAAGCAGAATAGAGATTTTGTTCATAGCAGGAACAGACAGAAGAAAGAAGTGGGGTGTAGAATTCCTCCTTTGGTACTAATAACTGGTTTCTCCATGGGATGAGAGGATTGGCATCAAGGAAGATGTGCTTTGCTGTTTTTTTTTTTTCTGTTTCTCTGCCATGAATGGAGGCAAGGATGTGTCAACCCCACTAAATAGCTCAGACCAGGAAATCAGCTCCACAGGAAGGTTAAAACCACTTTTACTGAGACTGGCTGCAATAATAGACTCTTGTAGGTCTGATTGTGGTGTCCTTCTCCTCCTTCCTCTAGATCAGGAGTGCCAAACTGGCGGCCCATGCACCAGATGCCATGCCCACCCCAGCTCCATGAATGGGAAAAATGTCACGTGACGCCATGAGTTTGACACCCGTGTTCTAGATCCTTGAATAAAGGAAACATCTACCTGAGCTTGTTCTGAATGTTATAACTTGTTCTGGACTTTAAAAATGTTCCATTCTCTTTTGCCCAAGTAATGTTTCCTGAATATCTCCTTCCTTACTCGGTATAGTATGAAACCAATTCCTGCCTTCTCTTCCCATTGTTACTTGTTAAACACTCTGCCTTATTTGTGGGAAGGTGGAACATGAGACACAACTTCCTAAAGAAAGTGGGCAGGAACTGCATATTCTCAAAATAATGACTCTTGTTAGTCTACTTAGTCTACCCAAAACCACTGGTTAGAAGGTCTGATTGGGTTATTGGCTGACTGTGTTCATTGTTTCTGTGAACAGGGCAAGTTGTTTAAAAAGGAAGGATAAAAATTGGATAAATAAGTAAGATTACTTGGTAGTTCCTTTACCTAAGCTACAATTGGAAGAACATTTCATTCTGCCCCCTCCTGATTTTATTTTTATATTAATTAGGTAAAGCAAGCAAAAAGCAAAAATAAAGAAAAGGGATAAGAATGCATATACATACATAAAATAAATTTACACTAGAGCAAAGGTTGAAATGAAAATGGTATAAACAGATTTTATTAAGTTTGAAAAAAGGCAAAACAAAATTAGCATAAAAGAATCATAGGAAAAAAGCGTTCTAACACCCCACCCTAGCCTCTGCTACTTAAATAGTTTATACTATATTTTGGATGTATTGCTCATTTCTGTTTGGATTATTTTGATTATTTTTTAAAAGTCCTTCCTTCCTTCCCTTCCTCCCCTCCCTTCTCTTCTCTTCCCTTTTCTTCTTCCTTCCTTTCCTTTCCCTTCCTCCCCTCCTTCCTTTTCCTTCCCTTCCTCCCCTCCCCTCCTCCTGTTCGCTCCCTTCCCTTCCTTTTTTCCCTCCTTTCCTTTCCTTCCTTCCCCTCCCCTCCTCCCTTTCCTTTTCTTTCCTTTCCTCCCTCCTTTCCTTTCCTCCCTCTTTCTTTTCCTTTCCTCCCCCTTTCCCTTCCTTTCCTTTTTTCCATGATTAAACTTGAAATATCTCAATATTGAATTTCCCCTGTAAAGTGAAAGACCAGGCTGCAACAAAGAAAGAAACTGTAAGCACAACATAGCTGCTAAATTCTGGGTCAAGGTTCTGTTTCTTGCAAAGCAGAGCATCCGGAGAAAGTTTAGATAAGTAGTTAAGTAAGATGAAACCAAGAACAGGAGCCTGCGTATTCTTTCTCTACGCTCTGAGTCAATCTTGGTCTAACCCTTCCTGTTCAGCTGAACCTCCATTTGTGTTCCATGTCAGTGAAACAGGGCAAGGTTAGAGCTACTATAAGCTATATTCCATGATTTGTTTTCTAAAATTTGCTGCCTCCTGAAAGAGAGAGACAACTGCCATTAACCTTCTTCATATAACACACTTAAATGTAGTGGGAGGTGGATTAGTATATCATATGAGGACCCAGATTGTTGGTGGCAATATGCTGGCCTTGTAAACTGCCCAGAAAGTGCTGTAAAGCGGCATATAAATTTAAGTGCTATTGCTATAACACAGTGACCCAACCAACTAACCCCGAAGGAGTTAATTTTGAGCCTCACATAAAATAAATACGAGAGTCGATTCTCAAATAAATAAGACATCCAGTAGTTGTTCCCAAAGCAATCGCCAAGGTTGGACCCGAACTTCACAAAAGAGACAGGTCCCTTTTATATCAAAAAGGAATGTGAGATTAAGAACTTGAAACTAGTTGCCTTAATTTGCCTATATATGGATTGCTTGTTTGAAAGTAGAGGACAAGCTAGAATTCTCTGGGCTTCAACCTGCCCTCATTGAAATCATAAAGTAGCCAATAGAAACAACATGGGTAATGTTTCAGATTTGGAACTATGTACGATGTTGACCATGCTAGGGTTAACATTTATTTTTTCTCTTTTTAATGGCAATCTTCTCGAAGAGGTGGAGATGAAATAGTGGAAATCAACGAGGCATCCGTTCAAACAATGACCCTTAGTGAAGTTCACACTGTCTTAAGCCACTGCAATCCTGGCATTGTGCAAATTATCATTAGCAGGCATCCTGATCCACAGGTAAGATGGAAAGTGAAAGAAATTGATATACTTTAATGATCCCCAAGCACTGGGACAACTGTCAAAATAACCTTCCCCTCAACGGCCCCCCAAAACCCTCCCTACTCAAATATGAAGATGACTTGTTGGCCAGGTCTTTCTTTTGTGGAGAACCTAAGTCAGGTCTGAGTTTCATTAGGCACCTGTTGAGGCGTCTCTCCTTGCAAAGGTGTCTACCATTGTCTTTAGAACGTCTTGGCTATTCTCTTTCTTTCATTGTTTTGCCCCTTAACAGCAACCAGGTAGCTTAATTCTTATGACTTACAATTAATATTGCATAGCACTTTAAGCTTTGATGCTTTGGAACGCATCAGACAATGCATCAGAAATTAGCCAAATTATTTAATCTATTTTTAAACATATTTATATTTATACTGTATATTTTATGACATGGCTGTGAACCGCCCTGAGTCCTTCGGGAGTAGGGCGGTATACAAGTTTAATAAATAAATAAATAAATGCACATACTGGGTAAAGATGCTTTGGAGCGCATCAGACATGCATATACCGGTAGCAATTCTGTGAAACTCCTTAAAGCAGCTGCATCTCTTTTCTGAGAAAAAGATGCAGTG
The DNA here is from genome assembly GCA_027560375.1 of Imantodes cenchoa. NCBI lineage: Eukaryota > Metazoa > Chordata > Lepidosauria > Squamata > Dipsadidae > Imantodes > Imantodes cenchoa. The sequence continues at coordinate 24,105 of JANHGD010005814.1, forward strand.
GTTTTAAGAAACTATGTTTAAGAAGCTTAAGTTTAAGTTTTTGGATCCAAAGTTTTATAGCAAAGCTGTATATAAAATTTTCCTATAAGAATTGCAGAGGGTCAATTTGCATTAGGTCGAATGAAAAGTCAAAAAGTTGACTTGTTAACAATTCTTGGCATGAAGCATTGAGTAATCCCCTATCTTTTACTTAAACCTTGGGCAAAAAGGCTGAATTTCAGAATTTAATAGTGAAACGCACCCATAATTCCAGGGGAGACTTCAACGTGTAATTATAAAGTATTGCGGAAATGGAAATAAAAACAAACTTTTGCCAAACTTTAAAGTTTTCATCCTGGTTTGGTGGCCTATTGCAGGTTTCTGAACAGCAGCTAAAGGATGCCATTTTCAATGCCATGGAAAGCAACAAGCTGGAAAGAGATAAATTCCATTGGAATGCAGAAGGTAAGGAATTCCCATCAATTTACTGTAGATATGAAGAATTTGCCATCTTTTTCTAACTATCCAACTAGGCCAAATCAGCTTAGAGACCTTTGTGGTCCATCAACCTGTTACCAGAATTGGTACCCAGATACCACAGAGAACTAGATCTTCTGGGACAAAATAACAAACAATAGTGAGCTGCACTTTTAAAAATACAGTCCAGCAGTTCCCTCAATCTGGACCCAAATAGATTTAAGGGGATTTCTTCTTTGTCCTCACAAGATATAAAAGAGAGTTAAAACTTTCAGCATATAACATCCCTATTTTGTAACATGCAACCCTCTCTAGTTCATCCAAAGCCGGAAAAATTGACTTGAAATGCATCTTTTTTGATAATATCTTTGCATCAAAACTCCAAGATTTTCAGACTTTCAAACCGTAAAATAAGAAACCTCTCCTGATAGGAACCATCATCTTTACCTTCACCAAAAATTGTTCTTTGAGCAATTGTAATAGAATTTTTTTTTAAATAAATGTGGCGTTATTTTTGTATTCACAATGCAGACATTAATTTTAAGCGGAGTATAAAGGTAAAATCAATGCCATATTGGACAGCTATCAATAACAAGAAAGGAATTTTGATTAGTTCCTTGACGTATAGTGATTTGTGGGAGTGGTGCGATGGTCTAGAGGTGGAATGCTCGCCTCACAGTCGGGAGGCTGTGAGTTCGATCCTGAGTAGAGGCAGATGTTTCTCTCTCTGGGCACGATGAGAATATATCTGCTGAATATAACTCTGCATTGGCAACAGGAAGGGTATCTGGCCAGAAAACACTCAGCTCCATCCATTTGCCCAGACTCCACCCTGCAAGGGATTATGGGGTCATTAAAAGGAGATGATGATACAGTGATTTGTGGAGATTTTTAAACTCTAAACTGCAGCTTCCCAGGTAATAACATTGTGATGACCTAGGGCATGGCACAGAGATAGCACAAACAGCTGGCAGTTCAAACCACCCCTTTATTGCTCCAAATTTCCCCGAATGCTCCCACGTTTCTAGCAAGTCCCAGAGCAGAGTGATAACAAACCTCTACACAAACCTCAAGCAGCCTCTAGCTGCAAGTAGTCAGCCCAGCACACAGCAATAAATCCAAATTTATTTGTCAAATCAAGGGCAAAGCAAGGAGTTCAGGAAGCAAAAGATCCAGGTAATTAGTCCAGAATGGCAGAGGGAATGCAAGGACTCTTGGAAAGTTCAAACGTCAGCATGCAACACTTCAGGAACTCAGCATTTGTTCCTGACAAATGCCCCTCCCGATAGTGTCTCCTTAAGTCTCATACCCCAGGTGTGCCTTGTGAAGATGGGCAGGGCATTCTTCTCCCGAGTAGCCTCCTCAGTCTGCACTGTTCACGCCTTCTCTCCATTCTCAGAGCCCTTGGATGAGGATGGGGTGGTCCCTGCTCCTTGCCTGAATTCTGTCTCTCATGTTCATCCTGCCTATGTTCCTCCCTGCCTACAATCTGTCCTAATCCTGAAAGTCCTTGGCCTTCCCCGTTTTTTCCCGAAGACAATGAAGCCGCCCCCTCAATCTCTGTCAGCTCAGGCTCCAGCTTGTCTTCTTCGAAAGATTCAGGTTCCAACAGGGACATGACAGACATAGACTTTTTGCAACCTTCCTGTTTTGCCATGCAAGTGGCTGTGTGAGGCTACTTAAGTCCTTACACAAATCCCAGGCACTTTGGGGTGCACGGAACTATTTATGAAGGTCTTTGGATTTTAGCCATTATCTCATATCTCTTCTCTGTAATGTTTGACTATGCCATGTTCTACTTTCAATGTAGGTGGCAGTTGGCTTAAGAAAGCTCCATGTGAAAAATACTTGGAGAAGAATGACGCTCACCTCAACCATCCTTCTCAAAAGCCAATGATCCGTTCCAGCAGTGACAGCAGTTACAACCCCAGGTCATCTTGTGGAAATGGCCTTCTTTATCAGTTGACCAATGGCCAAGGAAAAGAACATCATCTGGATGTAGCAATTACGCAGCCACCGGGCTCCCGACATTCATTTTCTGAAATGAGTTTGCGAAATGAGTCTTCCCCATCAGTGTCTCAAAGTGTCGGTCCCCTTTCACCACACATGACTAAAAAATGCACAGAGATCCTGGTTAGAAAACCCAGGTCGTTCAAACCCAAACCTCCACCAAGGAAGTATTTCAAACAGGATTGTCCTGATAATGAGCAGATGATCAGAGAGATGAAAGAGAGACCCAACCTGCATGAGAGTGAAATCCCACCATCTTCAAACACTCAGGTAAGACAAGTTTCTGATTGACAGTAGGGGCTGAAAAATGCCAAACATGGAGAGAAACAATTAAGGAAGAACAGCTGTTGCCCAGTGATGCATAAGGGCCAGGTTGTATCATCTAGAAGTAGAGAGTTCAAAATAGACTTTGTGAGTCCTCGGCAAACAAGTGTAGATAGTACAACACCACAAAACCAGTGAGAAAACCTTAAAAGAAAGGAGCATGAACAGAGATATGACATAAAGAAAGAATGGCTTAAAGTGTCTTTAGACAATCGCCAAACAAAGAACTCTAAAGAATCCAGGCAAATGTATTGGGATGGTTTCATAAATGCCTAAAAACTGAAAGCAGATTTTTACAAGCCAGTAAGAGAGTCTGAGAGTATGTCTTCTAGACACTTGGGTAAAGTTTCAAATGGAACATCCTGAAGCATTTGAAGGAGATGTCGACGATTGGGTAAAGATACCACTTCATCATATTGCTGTTGAAGGCCCAGAAACATGTTATCTGACTCCACAGGAATAGCTGGAAGCATCTATTCAAGGCATTCAAAATCTAGCAAAGTCTGAAGCAAAATCTGAAAATAGTCTAAGGAAGAGATGGCTTCAAAAATCATTCAATGAGCTTCCGAGTCAGTTGCTTATTAGGAAGGTAAACTGAGGCAGAACCTAGAGCCAGATTTCGCTTTCACAAGTGACGGTTGGTGAGGGGAGGGGCGGCATCATAACTCTGGAACTGGGTCATAAGTACGTTGGGAGGAGCATCATAACTCTGAAAGCAAACAAGTGTAGATAGTACCACACCACAAAACCAGTGAGAAAACCTTAAAAGAAAGGAGCATCGTGGACTGGAATATGACATAAAGAAGAAATGGCTTAAAGTGTCTTTAGACAATCTCCAAACTAAGCACTCTAAAGAATCCAGGCAAAATGTATTGGGATGGCTTCATAAATGCCTAAAAAGTGTGAAAGCAGATTTTTACAAGCCAGTAAGAGAGTCTCTGGAAGTATGGCTTCTGGACACCAGGATCAAGTTTCAAAAGGAATATCCTGAAGCATTCGATGGAGATGTGGATGATTGGGTAAAAATATCACTTCATCATATTGCTGTTGAAGGCCCAGAAACATGTTATCGGACTCCACAGAAATAGCTGGAAGCATCCATTCAAGGCATTAAAAATCTACCAAAGTCTGAAGCAAAATCTGAAAATAGACTCAGGAAGAGATGCCTTCAAAAATCATTCAATGATCTTCCAACTCAGTTGCTTATTGGGAAGGTAAACTGAGGCAGAACCTAGAGCCAGATTTTGCTTTCACAAGTGACAGTTGGTGGTGGTGGGGGCAGCATCAGAACTCTGGAACTGGGTCATAAGTACGTGAGGAGGACCATCGTAACTCTGAAGGCAAAGCAACTGTTGGTTATTTGAGGAACATGTGAGACTAGGCCGAAGCCACTGAACTAAACGTGGTCAAGGCATGTAAGCCTGAATAAGCGCACCAGCGTGTCTAGCGTCCCTGACCTAATGTTCCCTTTTATTCAAATCCATTTCATGGATTTCATAATTAAGTTTTTTTAAATCTGTTATCTAATACATGCTTGACAAAATAAATAAATAAAAATAAACCGTGTGGAGAAAATCCAGGAAAAGGAACCAAGTCGTTAAGAGGGGGAGGAGAAAGGACAATAGTTGGCCCTGAGCCCATGGCACACCCCTCCCCAAATCTCACCAACAAAGGAATTGGGCCTCCATGGGAACCCCCCTCCCCACCAACAAAGGCCAGCGACTGTAGTGGTATCAATGAGGTTGCTTTGAAACAGTTAAGATCCTGACAGAGCCCAGTTCAATGCTGAATGTAAACCATTTTTCCACCCAGGGCAGGCTTTATAGCCAATTTTTAGAAAATAAGTTTACTTTTTTGAGATAGAGAAAATATGATGAGTGTGAACCTCAACATGGGTGTTCTCTGTTTTAAAACCGGTGCATTGACTAACGTATTAAAATGCATTTGCAAAACAAGAAAAGAAAACTCTCTGAAACGGTTCCTCTCAAAGCAGCCACCATCTCGGAGAACAAGCAGAAATATTGTTTGTATGTGGCAACACCGACTGCAGGCCTTTGTGTCTCCTCCTCTTCAAAATTAAAAAAAAAAAAAAAAGTTGGAGAAGACAATAGCGGGGCGGAAAGGAACTAAACTTTACCCCTGAGTATCTTGAGTGCAGAAAAGGAAAATATTAAGTGATCTGTGCAAAGCATGCAAAAATTAAAATAAAGCCAGTTTCAGAGTCAAATATGGTATAAAAGATTTTGCTATTTCCTTCTATTGCTTTATTTTTTTTTAAAAATGCATTTGCGGATATGCATAAAAATGAGAACTGCAGATAATTTAAAGATAGTCTATTTCTTGTTTGGATTCACAGAACACATGAATGCCTTCCTTACAGTTTAGTTTAAGGTTAAAAACTGGATCATATTAGACCACTGTAGTATATTTATAAGTTTTGATGGGGAGGGGGGGGGTCAAAGAAATAGTGATAAGCAAGAATATCAGTAATTTGTGAAGTTTCATCTCATATGCAGAGGACCACAAATGAGATAGTGAAATATGTAAGACATGAAGGTAATGCTTATCGTCCTGCAGTGATTAGTTATTGAGAGGCAAAATAATTATATTTCTAAGTTCCACAACTCTGCTCTTAAAAAAAGACCAAAAAAAAGACTTAGAAGTTTTAGAAATGTATGAGACTGATTCTCCATTCTCCTTTGATCTATCCCAAATATCCTACTGAAACTTCAATTAAAATCTCCTTTCATATCTACCCATATAAAAATATGAGCACTTAAGATAAAAGATAAAACTATGGGGTTATTTCAATAGCTTTGGCCTGTTACTTTTCTGAGCTAATTTTGCTAATGTTTAATGCTGAAGTGTCTTCTTTGAAGCTTGCCTGTTTTCTGACCTTATTCTCAGCTTGCTTGAGAATTTCTGTCAAATTTCTCTTGGTGTTTTTGAGATGATTTTCTTACTGGAGTGAAGATATATGTTTTCTCTTTAATGCAGGGGTAGGTTCCAACTTACCACGCTGCAGCTTCGCTTCCTCCCGCACCGCATGGCCGCACCTTGTGGCCGCATGCACACATGCACAGTGCAAAAAACCCAAAAATATTTTTTTAAAAAAATAAAAATGCTGAAAACAAGATGGCAACTGCATGCAGTGCTGGAAACTCGCCTTCTGTGCATGTGCAGAAGGGGGGGGGGGAATCAAAAAGTATTGAAAAGAAAGGCGATGCCCATGGACCGGCACCGACCGATCCGGGTCAGTGACATCATCATGACGTCACCAGCAGGTTGCTACCGATGTGCATGAACCGGTCCGAACCAGAAGGAGCCCACCCCTGCTTTTAACATCTTTCTATCACACTGAAACATTCCAAGTTTCCCCATCTGAAAAAAAACCCATTATAAGAGTTTTCTGTTAATGTTTTCCTTTGGGATTGAATGGAAGCAAGGGAAGGCAGAGAGTAAACCATTAAGGGTTGTACAAGAATAACAGAGTAGCGGAGTTGAAAGGGACTTTGGAGGTCTTCCAGTCCAACCCTCTGCTCAAGCAGGAGACCCTATACCATTCCAGATAGGTGGGTGTCCAATCTTTTCTTAAAAACCTCCAGGGATGAAGCACCCACAACTTCTGAAGGTTAAGCTGTTCCATTGGTTCATTGTCCTCACTGTTAGGAAGTTTCTCCTTAATTCCAGGTTGCTTATCTTTCCTTGATTAGGTAATGAGGAAACTACATTTCAACATCTAGAAATGGGGATCTCT
>JANHGD010005815.1:0-11252 GCA_027560375.1 Imantodes cenchoa
TCATATTAGGAACCAGTCAATATAAATTGTAAGGATACAAGCAACAAAGTTACAGTCATACGGTCATTAGTGGGAGGAGATGGGTGATGGGAACGATGAGATTATTAATAGTAGTGCAGACTTAGTAAATAGTTTGATAGTGTTGAGGGAATTATTTGTTTAGCAGAATGATGGCATTCGGGAAAAAACTGTTCTTGTGTCTAGTTGTCTTGGTATGCAGTGCTCTATAGTGTCATTTTGAGAGTAGGAGTTGAAGCAGTTTGTATCCACGATGTGAGGTGTCTATAAATATTTTCACAGCCCTCTTTTTGACTCATGCAGTATACAGTCCTCAATGGAAGGCAGGTTGGTAGCAATTGTTTTTTCTGCAGTTCTGATTATTCTATGAAGTCTGTGTCTGTCTTGCTGGGTTGCAGAACCAAACCAGACAGTTATAGAGGTGCAGATGACAGACTCAAAAATTCTTCTGTAGAACTGTATCAGCAGCTCCTTGGGCAGTTTGAGCTTCCTGAGTTGGTGCAGAAACAACATTCTTTGTTGTCCTTTTTTGATGATGTTTTTGATGTTAGGTGTCCATTTTAGATCTTGCAATATGGTAGAATCTAGAAATTTGAAGGTCTTTACTGTTGATACTGTGTTGTCTAGTATTGTAAGAGGTGGAAGTATGGGAGGGTTTCTCCTAAAGCCTACCACAATTTCTACGGTTTTGAGTGTTCAGTTCCTTTACATAGGCTTGGGAGCAATTGGCTGAAGGGGGTCTTTCAAAGAGCCGAATTCAAAGTCTTCTGCCATGTGATAGCTCATGATCCTTTAAAGTGTTCGGAGTGTACATTCAAACTATAGATGTGACGGAGGTCTAGATTTTTTTCAACCCTTTACAAAAGTCTCAAAGAAACTTGCACCCCTCAGCCCACAGCATGAAGTCTGAGGCTGCGGTCTCACAAATCACTGAGCAGAAGAAAAGATGAAGCAGTGGAAATCAAAGATGTTTTGTCTCCGTCATCCAGCGCTTCCCCTCCAGCATTCCATGGGTTTCTTCTTGCTCATAATGTCATGTGCTCATCATAAGGGTTTTTCAAAAGGCTAATCCTTCTAATTAAGGTTTACTGACCCCCCCCCCTCATATAAAACTTTAATGTATGGCCTCTTGGCAAACAACAAAGAGCTAAATTGCTTGCCTATTAGTCACATTCAGTCCTGGGAAACTTGGATTAAGCAGACTCCCTGGAGGTTAAACTAGTTGCAGTGAGAAGAAAAAAAAATTGTTTCTTGGGTCAGTTCAAACAGGGCCGGCTCATCAGCTGGAAACAGCTAATGACAATCTCTTGACCTAGCCTGCATTCAGAACCATAAAGCAGAGCAACAGGCTTTTGAAGGCTCTGGAAACTAGATCTTGATGGCATTCCTGCTGCAAGACGAAAGGTTGCTTGGCCTGATGCTCTTCGCATATCTGAGCCTTGTTGGGCTTCCAGAGACAATGGCCCAATTTCCACGAGTGTGCATGACTGTAGAAAAGCTGCAATCCAAGGTGTGTTGCCCAGCTTTGGGGTCGAATCCGAACAATGTGTGCGGTTCACAGCAAGGCAGGGGCACCTGTCAGGAGGTACAGGTAGACAGAAAGCCCTGGAGTGGGCCCTACACTCTCCATAACGTGGATGATCGGGAACAATGGCCCTTGAAGTTCTTCAACAGAACCTGCCAGTGTACAGGTGAGGAAAAAAAAAGGGGGAAGTTCTCCAGATGTTTTATCATTAAAGCTTTGCTGCTAGCAGGGAATTTTAGAATTGTAGTTGTGATACTTCTGAAGTATTGCTAGGCAGGTCACTATGACTAGATTCCTAACAAAGGATCTTAATGTCCTCTTTACTTGATGCTGCTTACCAGTTTTGAAGCCCAAGGTTGTGGCCCGTTCGCGTCCTGTGCAATTAGCAACAGATCTGGAGGACTCAGAGATAGTGGAGGCGCGGTACAGATGATCTGTGTTCCTGGCACCCGAGACGGAGAGCGAAGAGGGGGAACAGAACACATGGTCTTGAGTTTGTAGTAATGTCATTATAAACTGGCTAATGCTGTAAAACAATTATTCAAATTATTTACTACTAAGAGCTAAAATCCCTTAATTAGAAAGGACATTTTTTTAAAATTAAAAACATCATTTAGAAAAAATGGTGAAAAAGTATAATAGAATACATTGGGTAGTATAGCAGTGGAATGATCATCAAGTTTATTGAAGGGGAGCTATCCTGCATTGGACAGAGGAAGGCAGCCTCTATAGGAGGCAAATGTTAGAGGGGTAGTTATGGTAGCTCTCTAGCTTCCCTCCCTGAACCCCATTGCAATTTTTTTCTCATGTGCCATAAAGCCTGCCCTGCATAGTCTGCCTGGAAGGGTAGAAGGTATTGTCTGATTACCAACACTGGGTTAAGATTCAATTGCTAGTCCAACCAACTTCAGTGCATAGAATTGTGATTTGCCTTAGGCAGCAACATCTTTTGAGCTACCGTAGTTCTGTATTGGTGTACCACAATCACAAGATTTAAAGCAACATATGCCACTTATTTGCAGTTTCACAAGAACTAGCTCATTTGAAAATATGATTTATTCATGTGAGAATATAATTTCTTAATTATATCCTCTACATTTCCTAATTATATTATTTCAAGATGCAATAATCTTAATTTCATTGGGCAATGTTGTATTCCTTATGTTATTTTTTTTTAATTGGAAAGACTTTTGGTGGAGGATAGCTTCCATGTAATATAAACATTTAAAAAAAGGGTGATGGGGAGAAGGCAGTGTGTTCTGACCCTGAAATTCTCTAACTAAAGTCTTGAATGATTAAGATTAATCAGCATTCTAATGGTTCACTTTAAAGACAAAACATTTTTGAGGTATGTCATATCTATTAGCTTCTTAATTCTAACATTAAATCCCTTTCCCTGTGTTAACTGTTCAAGAGCTGAAACCATTCCACACCACACCCTGCTTAAAATGAAGCTAATCAGCTGTGCGTGAAAGAGAGCAATATATTGAATTCAGCTTCTTTTCCTGCCTAAAATCACGAAATCTCAATAAGCTTGTTTGGAGCACAAATTGCTATCAGCGTGTATGTATGTTCACACTTTGAAAATATATAAAACAACCCTATTAAATTAATAACTTACATATGCTGCTTAACTATTTTTTCTCTCTGCTGGCTTTCCTCCAATGTGCCACTAATATCTTGAATGTTTTGGAATAATGAAAGATTTTGCTCTTCAAGATATCTGAACATCTGAAGTAACTCTTCTGTGTCTTTAAAATATATCTCTGGCTCCTAATGAAGGAGAGACAGTAATGCATAATTTCTGGAATGGCACATCTGTTTGCAAACCTTTTTAAAAAAATGGAAATATGGTAAAGGAGGGCATTTGAGGATTATACTCAACTGGCAATAAAGGACTATGTTTCCCTCATTATTAAATGTATAAATCAGCAAAAAACTCATTAATTTTATTTGTCAATTTATATATTCTGCAGACTGTATGGTTTGCTATGCCACCAATTTTCTGTAAACTTGCTTAAATGTGATAGGAACAGGTGACTGATATGCATTGAAGTGATGCATAATGTCGCTCACTAACACAAGTTTATGGTATATTTATAGACACCACTGTTTGCTATAGAGAACACAAATAACTTCAAGGATTACTTGTCAGGTGCAAAAGATCAGGTCTACATGTGAAGGTCAAATTAAACTGATTTATTATTACTCATTCCTATGCACAGGAAGACTCTCAAATATTTGAGAATCTTCTTGCTAGCTGTCAGATTGGGGTCAATGGAATTCAAGAGAGGTTGGACTTAATCCACTTGTGACTATTTAGAGATTCTAGGTTGATCCCTCTTTTAACTCTGCCCCCAGGTTCTGCCACTCCTTCCTTACATTACTGGATTGAATCCACTAAAGACCCATTGGACAAAATATATAAACAAAAGATTTCTTTCCTTCTAATCTAAATACCTTGTTAATTATAGAATGAATGAATGATTGATTGATTGGATGAATGAATGAATGAATGAATGAATGAATGAATGAATGAATCAATCAATCAATCAATCAATCAATTCTTTGATTTATTTATCAGTAATGTTTTCTACTGCTTTGATTCCTATAGCACTGAAAATATGTACAGTAATTCAGATTATGTAGATGATATCTGAAAGGTGGTGGGTATTAAATAGTATCTAGAGGCATACTTCTTTTTCAAAAACAGTTTTATATTATTTTTACAAATAACTCAATGTGGCAAACATATCCAACACACCTTCCTCCTCCTATTTCCCCCACAACAATAAGCCTGTGAGATGAATTGAGCTGAGAGACAATGACTGGCCCAAGGTCACTAAGCTGGCGGAATAGGACAACTCTTGAGTAATGAAACGACTGCAAGCAAACGACCAAATTTAGCACCAAGAACCCCACAGTTTAACTCTGAGATATGTATATTTTAAAGATAAATGTCTTACTTTGTCATAATTCTGGATATCATCCAAGTTAATAGTGTCTTCTGAAGATAGAGAGAAGCTGGTTTCACTTACACCACTGTTATTAAAATAAAAATTAACTTAGATATAATTTGTGTGTATACATTGAAGCTTGCCAAGTAAGTGTTTAATGGCAAGCAGGAAGATTATGCTTGGTAAAGTAAAGATCCCACCTGAGGGAAGGGAAGGGAAGGGGAAGGGGAAGGGGAGGAAAGTTGGTATCCACAGATGAGCTTGATTTGGCTTTTTTTTCAAATTCAGATTGCTATCACCTTTCTGATGATACATATTTATCATCTATGAGTAATATTGGGTCCATCACTCCTTGTGACTTGCTAAAGAACCTGTAGTCTCCTGCAAAAAAGAAGAAGAAGAAACATATAATATCATTCTTATTTAGCAACAGGAGTTTGCTAGAATTATATCATACACATTGGAGAAATGAATCCATCATAAAAGGATTGCCCTAAGCAGGAATAGGCAACTGTGGGAGCACATAACTCCCAATTCTATTTTATAAATTTTTGGTGGCCTCTAGAATACTTGCAGAATGTTCTGCTGTAATAAGGGGCAAAACAGTTATATTAAACTCCTACAAGGTTTAAAACATCTATTTTTACACCTTAAAATCTCCAGCTGTCTCAGTGCAAACTGGGTGATATATTTCTTGGCCCTTAAACAAAAATGGAAGCATCCTATGTAATACGTACTCATTGTCCAACTACAATCTTGTGAATTTTCATAAAATGAACAAAGAAAAAGCAAACATGCAAATGAGCAAAAAAGTTAAAGAAAAAAGTATATAGAACAGCTTCTCATATTCTTCATAGCAGCTTTAAGCGCAAATATATTTTCTTTCTAAAGTTACATCATATTATGCTTCTTTCTATAATCTATCCTGTTTAATCATCAAAACCATGAATCATAAGTTCATTTTTTTCATTTTAATGCAAAAAGTCCACAAAAGGCATACAGTCAGCAATAAATATAAACGTGTTTTTACTCTAATCAAAGAAGTTAATTTATCTATTTCAGTAAAATCTATTGACTTCAACCATCCCTCCATAATGAGCAGTGTCAACTCTTTTCATCTTTGTGCATACAGTAATCTCACTGCTATGATCATATACTGAAATAATTTTTCATGGCTTTTTAATGATTCATCCATTAATCTTAAAAGAAAAAGTTCTGGCTTCAGTTGAATGTTGATCTTTAAAATAATCCATATCAAAGTAGGTATTTAATCCATTTTTTTTAGCTTTTTACATGTTCACCGAGCATGATAAAATGTTCCTTCATCAGGTTTCCAACATACACTTGAAGTGCCTTTCTATCTTCTACATAATTTCTCTGGCATTATATATCAATAATACATCATTTTTATAAAAATTCTCTTTGAGATCATAAGACAATGTAAATTTAAACTCTTTTAATCCTCCCTGCATCTTTCTTCCAGTCTGGCAGTTTTTCTTGTTGTTGCCATGGTGAGAAAGGAAAGTATGTCAATTACTATAATGGGAATAAAAGGCACGGTTCTTCTTACTTTTTTTTTTAATGTCTCAGTTGGCTCGGCCTAGTTAGTCTAATAGTCTAGCTCAGGGGTCCCCAACTTTGGCAACTTTAAGACTTGTGGACTTCAACTCCCAGAATTCTCCAGCCAGCTGATTGGAGAATTCTGGGAGTTGAAGTTTACAAATCTTAAAGTTGCCAAGGTTGGAGACCCCTGGTCTAGCTCATATTACTCTTCTTATTTTTTAAAATTCACCAATTATTACTGCCCACATATATAAACAATCAATCTTCCCACAGTGGTCCAATCTGTTAGTTTAACTAATTTTATTATTTTCAAAGATACTTTTGTCAAAGAAAAAAATACATTATTTCTTCTTCTTTTTTTAAATCACTATCCTCCTTTTCTGTTTGAAACATCCCAATATTGTAATCTTGATCAGTTTTTTACTTTTAAATTAAAATCCTTTAAGATGGGTTTTTTTTTCTCTTTTTAATTTCAAAAAGAAGACACTGAAATTCTTTAATCTTCCCTACTGTTTGGAATATCTTTCTTAGATTGTAAAATACATGAATTGTGAAGTGATTAAAAAGGTGAACTTGTTGCCATTCAAATGTTCATAAAAAGGCTGTACATCAATTAAGGGCAAATTGTAAATCCCTTACTTCCCAACTGAACTCACAATTGACCTCAAGAAACTAAAATGTGATGTGGTGTGGTGTGGTGTGGTTTGGTTTGGTTCTTGCAGAGCACTAGTGGGCAATTCCCTGATTTCTCCTGCCTCCAGAGAAATTTTCTGTCACCAGAACGAGCTCTTGGTTGGCAATTGAACCACTGTGTTGTCTCCACCTGCAGAGTTGCTGATAGAGATGTCTAATCAGCCATAATATCTCACCCCAAAGCCCAGATTCCTTTCTTTCAAAGGACTTCCTTATTCCTTACCTTGGTTATTCGAAACTTGTGCCTTTTCCTCAGGATTGCCTATGAGGACTGAGGCTGATTTATCTACTATCACTTTCTTGGCTGGCTGGGGCCCTTTTTGATGTACCATTTTGTCTAAAAGTAGTAGCCAAATAACACAAGAGTGTTACATATTTGTAAAAAGAACAAAACATGAACAAGTCATCAGCTATATTAATCTTTGCTAAATCCAAACAAGGCTGCCATTGACAAGAAGTGGAAACAATCTGCAACCGATATAAAGTGTTGTCAAAGGAAATAGCCAAACCACGTGACTGGAGACTGAACTATAATGCAGGAAGGCTAAGGAAATCAGTCACACTAAGTCTAAGGATGCAGCAAGACAGAATGCTGATACATTATTTTGGTCATACATCAACAAAACAATTATGCTCTTTGATTTTTCTTTAATCTTGATGTAATGCCACTACAAATTATTTATTTAAATTGTAAAGTTATCTATTCAAACACTACTCCAAGTTTTACAGTTGGTTAAAACTTCATTTTAAAACACTGAAGCAAATAGACTAAACTCAGCAACTTGGAGAAATACACAAATATTTAAACAGGATCACACACATGACCCTGGCTCAGAGCCTGCTTAAAAAATTAGTTTTAAATGCTTTCCAGAAGTGTCAGAGCCAAATAGAGGGCAATTATTCCAGAAACAGGACTGACAATTTCATTATATAAATATTTCACTATAGTCATTTCACTATATAAACATCATTAGGACCTAAAAAAATAGAGTATATACTTCATAATGTTCCTTTCTGCATGAACTGGGTTTTTTTTTTTTCATCTTCAATGATTCGGGATATGACAAAATGTATTTATACCAACTACATTTTTTCTTTTACGACACTGGTTTTTCCCTCCACGTTTATAGTATAATATCTTGACATACCTAGATAAAATTTCTATTAAAAAATTCTCCCCAAAAAACAATCATGAGGAAACCAATATAGTACAGGAGTAATCTAAGAGTGCTTTTTTTACTATTCAATAAGAGAATACACAACTTTTCTAGACATGACAATGGCATCCATTAGAATTATAACTCTCTTGTTGAATTAAGATTTTTCATGAGTGCTCATGATTTTTGAGTCACACCGTACACATTTAATTGTCATACAATCTAACCTAAACTTTATGATAAATTTGGTCTGCTAGGACTTGGTCTTGACAAATTTTGATTCATATAATGCTTCCATTTTATGATTTCCTCCTCTGGAACTTGCTCAGATAGTGATGCCAGACTGACAAATCCAATAATTTCCTGAATCTTCAATTTTTTCTTTTGTGAAGGAGACAATACTTTTCTTCCTTCCGTTTTTTTAATACTTCACTTATTGTGGACCCAGGGTGCTCTCTGAGCATGGTTGTTTTCACACAATTGTTTTACTACACAATTAAGTAACATCTACAGGGCTAGGAGGGAGGGGGATTGCCCTGTTTATATACAGTAGCTTATCCTGTCAGTTGGGGTTTTCATTTTTTCCTTGGTAGTTCCTTGATTAGGCTCTTGTTTGATGCTTGTTTATTTGAGGGGTTGCCACACAGAGGAGAGGGCCAGACTGTTTTCTAAGGCACCAGAAGGCCAGACAAGGAATAATGGATGGAAACTGACCAAGGAGAGATTCAAAATGGAAATAAGAAGAAACTTTCTGACAATGAGAGCAATGAACCAGTGGAACCACTTGCCTTCAGAGGTTGTAAGAGTTCCAACACTTGAGATTTTCAAGAGGAGATTGGATGGCCATTTGTCTGAAATGGTGTAGGGACTCCTGCTTGAGCAGGGGGTTGGACTAGTTGACCTACAAGGACCCTTCCAACTCTAGTAGTAATCTAATCTAATCTATTTGTCTGAGTTGCTAGTTCCTTGATTAGGTTATTGTTTATTGCTTGATTGTCTTCTGTTAATCCTGTTGTTGATCCATGCTTATCTGGGAATTCATTGCTGCTGAGGAGGTGTTCTGGAAAAAGGTTTGCTTCTTTTTTAGCTTTTAACCTTTGTTTTTTTACAGCCTCGGATAAGCAGGGATCCAACACCAGGATTAACACTAAACTAGACAAACCATCATTCAGTAAACACAGCCTAGCCAAGTAATTATCAAGGAGAAGACCACACATTCACCAATTGACAGGGAAGGTATGGGGAGAGCAAAACCATATTCTTTGATGACCTGTCTATGTTCCATCACTTATGTACATCTTTTTAGTTTTTCTATTTTGTAAATTGCAAGTTGGTTTCCAATTGTGGTTTTGGTATCCTGATGAGCCCCCATTCATCTTAATCTCCTTTTGTTAACATGAATACTCCTGATACATTAAACAAATTGACCAGAAAGAATCAGCATAAAGGATGGCTTTGGAATTGGATTCAGCACTGCCTTCAGGGACAACCAGTGCAGGCCAATTATCCCACTCACTCCAATAAGCTATGCCTCATGGACCATAATTATTACAAATGAACCAGTCAATATGACACATGTCTAAGTTACATATTTGTTTGTTATTTGCCACCTTTCCTACAAACATAAAGCAGAAGATGGGGATATATTAAAAGTATCATAGACTAAGTATGCTAAATTCCTTGTTATTCAGAAACTTTACTCATCAGGCAATCTCATATTAATGGAAGCTCAATGCTCCCCTTTCTTTTTTGCATATATTCAAACTTCCTGCCTCCACTTTATATATTGTCCTTTATATATTTTCAATTTAATTTGTTCCAGATGTGTTAGCTTTGCATCACTCAAGATTCCTAGTTGGTGTTGTTGCTAAAATGATTACAGCACTATTCCCCCACACTGTAATTTCAATGGTCAACGGACCACTGAAAACTGTGTACTTACTAGTTTTACTTTGTAATGTAACGGAGGGTGAGAGTAGTTTGGCTTTATCAGGAGCCTGTGGGAAAGAAATAAGGGATTTTGATGGGCTTTTTTTCCGGTCTTTCTTCCTCTTTGCCATCTGCTGCTCTTGCCATGCTTTGGGAGAAATACGAAACAAAAAGGCTTCATAGGATAAATACAGCTTCAGAAGGTCTTCAGTGTTTGCAATTTCACTGCACATGTCAAAAGAGAACAAGGGATACAAGATGTTACAGATGTACAATGTTTAGCAGACATTCAAAAAATACCTGAAAAAGCTGAATAAAGCATTTTCCCTGAATTGCATTACATGGTTTTATAATCATTCTTATTAATACTGGAGCTACTGTGCTAAGTCTTGGCAATAAGGTTTTTCAAAATTACTTTAATTTGGGGAAGATTATTTTATCAAGAAACTTTCTGTCCTTTATCACAAACATATGAACTTGTTCAGAAATTTAAAACAGAACAATTCAATATGCTTTATTAAAAGACTAGAAACTATTAACTTGGGCTTAATAAGAACATCTACTCAATTTGCCATTTATTTTATAGTTCTAAAGATTCAGCTTTCTGAATCTCAGCTGTCACTTCTCAGTTGTCCATGGTATGAATAGTGTACATTATGATTATTACATTATTTTAAAGATTTTGAGCTGGATCATTTGGTGCCTTTCTGATGTATAAAGACCCTTGTGTAGATATCTGGTACTTGAAATGCAACTTCATGGAGCCAGAAGATGCTGCATTGTGGAAAAATATACTAAGAATCTCATCATCAAGAATCCTTCCCATAAATCTCTCTCATAAAGCAACAAGAAAGTCTTCACCTTTTAAGGGAGAACAGTTCATTCATTGCTATCCTCAGTTCTGTTGTTACTTCCATTTTGTATTTTGACTCTTGAGTTGCCCTAGAAAAAGACTGCATGTTATTTTAATACAGAGATATTCATTTTGAAATAGAGAGTTAATCTGATGTAGTGGCTAAGGCACCAGACTAGAAATTAGGAGGCTGTGAGTTCTAGTATCATCTTAGGTATGAAGCCACCTGGGTGACCTTGGGCCAGTTTTCTCTCTGCCTTGGGATGCAGGCAATAGCAAACCACTTCCAAAATCTTGCCAAGAAAATTTCAGGGACTCAGGCAGTTGCCAGGAGTCAACGCTTGAAAACACCCCTTTTCCAAATATTGAAATAGTTTTGCAGATGCAGTTTAAATCTCTTAAATCAAGAAAGAAGTGGTATTTTTGTCTCTTCAGTTTAGTAGTAAGAGATGATAGTTGTATAAATTATTGGTAATCCAGAAACTTAATAAGAAAATAACTTGAGGATAATTTTAAAGAAAACTTAAAAGAAAACATGCAATCAAACTTATTTTTCA
>JANHGD010005816.1:50806-65980 GCA_027560375.1 Imantodes cenchoa
TGCTTCCTGCGCTTGCGCAGGAAGCAAAATCACGCGAGGAGACGCCTCCTCGCACGAGATTTCGGCATTTTTTTGCTTCCGCGCATGCACAATAACACGATTAAACATACACGTGTGCTCACCGGCAGCTGCGTAAAAATCTGGGCGTACAGGCAGGAACCCACTACTGGAAGAAACCCTTCTTTTTGGATTTTTCTCTTTTGCAAGTCCTAGCTCATTTTCCACCTTTTCTTTCCAAATCTTATATTTATATATAATTATATTTCTATATTTATAAACCCAAATCTTCCGAGCTTTGGTTGGTAATTAGCTCTATTTTCATTTCCAATGAACATCCTCCTTTTGTCTCAATGCTGCAGTATTGTGAGCTGCCTATTCAACCACATTGCTTCTTTAAATGTCCCTTAGTTTTCTTCTTTACTGAGACTTTGCTATCCTAAATTCCCTTTTCAAGAAATCCTCACCAAGACACCACATTTGCCTTTTTTTTTCCTTTGACATACTCATTTTCCTCACTTTATGAAAATCAGCCTTTCTTAAATCCATGGTTTGTAGTAGTAGTAGTTTTAATCAAGAACTCTAACAACGCATTGTCATTTGCACCCAAAGTGCAAGCAGTAATACAGAAGAAACCCAAAACAAAATCAAATAAAAGGCAGCATTTGTGCAAACAGCAAACACAAGAGTTTGTTTTCGCAGTTCTGTTTTACCCCAAACTGTCATATCTTTGGATTGCTTTCACACATCTCATCCTGCGTTTATATCTTGGTCCTTTGAATAATTTTGGTGACTGAAATTTTTACTGTTTAGATGTTACTAGGTGTATCATGATTTAATGTCCTCGTTGTTCTTGGACAAAAAGGTGTTTCCTTTGTCTGAAATTATGAAAATCCATGAATGGGACATGCCCCCCAAGGTAATTATTCAAAATCTCTGACAGGATCTGGAATTTGAAATTGATTCATTTGCTAAATACATTTTTCCCAATCTCATCCTTCTTTATCCCAAGATTGTAATCATTCATTTGAATCAACACACATTTCCAAAATGGTTTTTTTGTACTAATGGCTATAAAAAATAAGCAATCCAAGAAGAAAGATCTTGAAATGACTCTAGTTGTTCTCTTTCCCACTGATCTAAATTCAAAAGCGTGTGTCCCACTGTTTAAATTGATTAAAAATAAGGCAAATAATCTGTGTGACCTGTACAATTATAAGATTTTTTTTTAATCTCTTGTTTTATTTTTAAAATGCAATTGCTTTGGTTTATTTTGAATTGCAGTATATCATTCTTTTTAAGGCAAGTTCTCAAGGACTCTGAAATGGTTTAATATGTATTAAAATAAAGAATGGTGAATAAATTTTAGAATTTCAAAGAAAGAATCATTTCATGTGAATGATTCTCCTATGACTAGAGATTGTCATTGTTTCCTGAGAAGTTTTGAAACCATTTTTAGATCAAAGAAAGAACTGGACTGGATTTATTTTCAAACTTTCTTCTAATTGTTTTCTTTTCCAATTGTTAATGTTAAATATTAAACAATTTTTGCTGAATGTTTAATATTCAAAACATATGAAATGTTATATATTTAATTTCAGTATTTGTGCAGTCACATGAAGTGATAGTATGAACATGCAAGAACAAATAGTCAGTCTTCAAACTTATTATTTTAGGGGGGAAATAGAATATACTTCAATACCAGCAAAAAAGCTTATGTTTTTCTTCTAAGCTCCATTGTCACTAACTCTGTGACAGATTTTACAGTTGCCTGAATTTTAACAACTCATTAACACTTCAGGTGAAAAGCATTTGTCACCAGGACAGGTAATATTCAGAGTAATTCAACTATTTTGAAATTCAAACAAAAAATAGAACTATTGTAGGATGCTTACAGTTCCATATAACTTATTCAGTTGTCTTACCCATCTTATTCATAAATAGCCCTCAATCATTAAAGGCTCTAAAGCAACTGAGGTTAGATAATGACAAAGGCCAGTAATACAATAAGAATGTATTCATACTGCTAAATATCTTAATTTTTTATCAAATAAAGCAATGCAGATTGACTATATTTGATTGACCTTGCTTCTTTTATGAAATACAGATTCTATTAAATTACATATAAACTCAGATAAAACAAAATAAAATAAAACAAAGGCAGATACTATAATTCTAGAGAAAACCTAAGATATCTTAAAGCTTCTTTGATAAATTATTAAGTATGAAAAATACAATCCTAGAATACTAGAAATAACTTTCATTTTTTTGTTATTGGGAATAATTAAAACTATCATATTAACATTTAAAATATTCCAATATTTCTAGAGAATATACCTCAACCAAAATAAAGGGTGGATTTGTCAGTTCCACTCTAAATCCCACTGTTTGAAAAGCTCATTCATCTTCACTCCACAAAATTTTCATTACTGTTGAAGACAATATGTCTGTTAATTGGATCTGAATGTTTCACAAATTGGATTAAAATAGTTTGTTATACATGCATTTTATGCATTTTGTCTGTAACTTTTTCCATTAACTCTATTTTAGTGTTTTAAAAATATTTTATGATCCAGCATAAATGTAATATCTTATTTTTTAATATTTTAATTTTACCAATAAACAATTAAAAAATATTAGGAAGACAATAAATAGTAAGTATAGAAATTTATGTGCTAGTCTAGTAAATTATAACTGTACATGGTATCCAAAGATTTCATTGACCATGGAAGATATAGCTATTGGAATATTTTAATTATTACTTTTATCAGTATAACCATTTAGGTCGCATTCTTAAAAATGATATAAATATCAAAGCTAAAATAGAAGTAAAATTTGCCCATCACATTAGAAAGTTTAATCCGCTTACCAAACTGGGGTTTTGTTTTTACCTCTGGTTTGTATATTTATTTATTTATTTTGTCAATCATATGTACAAGATAGCAGGTATTGATATAAACATAAACATAAGCAAAGTAGGTACAGGTAAATGAGGGCAATAGGACAATAAGACAGTGACGGTAGGCACAATGGTGCGCTTATATATGCATGGACATATATGTGTTGCCCCTTAACACTTTATGCATCTGCTGAAGTAGATGCAGCCCATGCTAGATCATGCCATAATAAATGTATTATTCTTTATGGTGTCATGAGGTATTTAGTTTTCTGCAATAATCGAGTAAAACTATTACTTCTGGGAGCTGACTTAAAAATATTTACTGTTCAAAATAATTCTATTTAGTTATCTTAGATAAGATGAAGAAAGAATGTAGTGTCTGAATTTTATGACATTGGTTCCAGTACCAATTTGGAAAAGCAATTAATTTCTTGAATAAGAATCAGTACAGTGTAATTATTTATTTTTACCATTTGGCAATGTCATTTTGCAGAAGTTGCCAAAATGTTACATAACAAATTGACCAATGAAAGGTCGTTAATATATACATTGATCCTCCTAAACCATTAAAACCAAATTTCACTTGAAATAAATAAATGGTATTCCAATAATTTAAGAGAAACTAGGACAAATTGTGTCCTCGGGTACTGCTTTCAAATGTTTTAATCATACACTTTCAATAATTTGTCCCTCAGATTCCAAAAAAAATATTTCAATGGGGAGAATATTTTACCTGGTCTTGTAGATTTCTTGATACCTTCTTCAAGTCCACAAAAGGAAAAAGATACAAGATCTATCTCTTGCAGTACCTCTGTAAACTCTAAGCTGTTAGCATTTTCCTGAAGAGAGACTTCAGGAATCTAAATGTATAAATCACAGAGAAGATGAGTTCAGTATCTACAGATCTACGAGTGTCCATTACATTCTTGACAAATACAACTGAAGCAAAAATTCTTAGGTCAGTCATCATGTGATACTACCAATTTGGATGCTGGTGCTCATTTAACAGCCACTAGCAATATTCTGACTTCACAAAGCTCTTTCTAATCATCCTGTGGTTCAAGTGCAGGAGAGAAGGGAGGTGGAGGGAGGGAGGAAAATGGATCACATACACTCAGAGAGAGACACCCTTATATTAGGAAGTGTCCGGATTATAAATTGGGAAACTGTATTTAAATTATTACAAAGTATTTATACTTCATTCACTATCATCTTATAAAGGAAGGGGTTTTTTTCAACCTTTATTCGTAGAACAGAAAAGCAAGTAAATGAATATTAAACTTTTTTTATTCATTGTTCTTCATTTTGTAAATGATTTATGCACACATTAAAGTAATGAAGGCTAAGAAGATGTTTTTCAAAGAAGAAAATTATGTTTGTAGTATTGGATCTTGAATTAAATTAATAACTGTTTCAAACTTGGTCTGAGACTCATGGCAAGGAAATGCCAAATCTAAGGGCGGGGAGGATAGTCCAAGTCAAAATCTCAGAGTCTTAAAACTCAGTTGCTGGAACTGAGGGCTGCATCTGGAGCCTGAAGTTCAATGCTGTTGCCCAGCTTCATTTCATGCAAATGAAGTTCCCACAAGAAAGAAAATTAGCCTATTAAGGATTAGTCTACAAACTTTACACGAGTTTTAATCTTATTTGGGGGTTGGGTTAGATTGTTGGGGGAGTGCTTTTGGTTGCATAGTGTGTTGTCAAAAACAATAATGTATTTGGATTATGGTTCAATATATTATATGAATTAAGAAAATTAGTTAAATAAACCAAATAAGATTCAACTTATTTTTGTTATAGCAAAATGTAAGCCCCATCTGAAGCCACTGTAAGAATAAAATTGCTTGGGGGATAGTTCATCTTTTGAAAAAGGATGTTGGACATCAAAGCTTTGATGATCCTGCTATCTTTTTTTGTTTCCCTACAATTTGCTCATATCTAGTTAATTAACTGATCCTGTGGGAACTCAGCTTTGACCTACAGAGACTCTATTGTAACTGAAATCCTGCTTTTATAGAACGCTGACTGGGTATTTAGGGGTTTATCTTTTTAATCCAATTGTATGCAGCCTGCCAAACTATCACATTTTGAAGCAGTTTATAAATTGATTGCATTTAATGATCTGATCTATTATTCTGCCTTTTATTCAGGAGGGATTTTATGTAATATACAATATGTTTTCTCCTACTAGTGACATACGTTGAGATGACAAAAATAATTACCCAGTCATTCAGGGACTTTCCATGATTGAGGATAGATTAGAAATTGGGTCTCCCCAACTCCTAGTCCAAGGGGCTGCAACATGTGGCTCCGGAGCCACATGCAGCTCTTTGGGCCCTCTGCTATGGCTCCCTGTCGGATGATCCCATCACTGACTGGCCCTGGCCCTCACCTTCCTCTCCCAGTCACTCCTTGCCTAGCCTGAGAAGGTAAGGGCAATGGCGGGGGGATGAGAGGGAGATACACACACACACACAAACACAAACACACACACAGATACAGAGAGGGGGAGAGAGAGGTGGGGAGAGAGATACACAGAGAGATACAGAGGGAGAGGGAGAGGGAGGGGGAGGGGGGGGTCAAAGGATTTTGTGGCTCCCAGTGCTTTTTAACAACCAATTATCTGCCCTAATGACTGGCTGGGTAGGCGTGGCTAGGGATTTCATGTGACTGGGTGGGAGTGAGTGACATTGAGTCACGGCCACCCAGGTTTTGTGACTCCTGGTGTTTTCTTTTCTGTGGGAAATGGGTCCAAATGGCTCTTTGAGTGTTTAAGGTTGCAGACCCCTGTCCAAGTCCAACATTTTAACCACTATATCACACTGAATTCACAAACTATATTCACAACACTGCTAAGCCATTAGGTTGGAAAAGACTCTGCTATTGCTATACAATCCTGTAGAGAAGAAGGACAACAGAGGAGATCTAGATAACAGTACTTTCAGCTATGAGTTGGAAACTGCTTTGGGCTGTTTGAATTGCTGAAGAGTAATAACCAACAGAAAGAAAGATTGGGGCTTTGCAAATTAGCTCCTGGCCTCTCGCTCAGAAGGTTATATCTTATGACAAGCATGTGGAGGTGAAGAGGGTGAATACAAAACAATTTGTCTGCATTCCTGGCAGACTTTGAGTTCAGTGCAATGAAACAGAAGGGATAAAGTGGAGAAGAGGAAGGAGGGGGGCAGTTCTGGGCTTATTTTTCATATTTGCATGTTTCCAGTAACTTCAGGAAAGCAATTCATACAATAGTTAGTCTATCAGTAGGACAACCATTCAAGTTACAACTCAATGAGTGAAATTTAAACTAAAGTTAGCATTGTTCTTTCTCTTCTATGATATGGAATTCATGAAGATCTTGGGTTTAACCCCAAGCATTGATTGTTCTTTTGTTTAAAAAAAAGGAAATTTGGAAGAGAACAAAATATACCCTTTAAAGTATGCAAGAGTTGCAGATAACAGCAACAAACTAAATTGGACTATAGCAATCAGTGTCCTATGACAGTATAAGCCTTATTCAAGTTATGTAATTAATGTATGATGTCACAATTCAGTAAAAATATTATAAAGCATTAAAAACTATGGTCTCATGCAAACTATGAATGGCAGTTCCTTCAGTAGTCATGTTGACTATGGATAATAAGAGCTGAACTCAAACATGTGTGAAGAATTTCCCCTGAGCTATGTGTGTTCTTCACTAAGGCAACAAAGCATTGGTGCAAAATGCTTCAGAATGAACACAAATGGGAGAAAATCATATTTAGGCAAACCTCCACCCTAACTTTTTTCTGTATGAAAGCCTACAATTCCAGAATGGTAGGACATGCAGTTAACAACCTCATTTCTCCATGTCAGAGCATCGATGATGTTACCTACAATGGTAATGAAATATCTGCAAAAAGAAAACAAAGCTCAGAGAGTACCAAGAGTCCATCAACTTGAATGGTGGTGGGTATAAACCTAATTGATTTTAACGGGACTCATTTTTGAATATAGGGCTGCCTTGTAAATTAGTTTTTGAGTTTCCTTTTAAATCAATGTGAGTTAAATAATAATTTGATTGATTAAACCTGGTATTGTCTAATTCAATATCAATCTCAAAGCTATACATAGTATTAATGCCTTTGGTTCATTACACACACTCATCATCTCTTAAATATCAGCTCCTCTCAAGCTGATAAACTGCTCCAGGAGATACTTTTATGGGTATCAGCTGTATCATTCACAAACTACATCTGACAATGTGAGAAAAACTTGATCTGGAAGGAGCTAGAATGAGGATTATTCTACTTAATATCAAGGATTCTGGGAGGCAGGTGACATATGAATGCTGGCAATTATCACTAGTGCAAGGGGATGCGGAGTTAGAGCCAGCTTTATTCAGAGCCAGCTTTGTCTACCGAAACCCTTGAATCCTCAAAATGTTCTTAATTCATAGACTCCACTTACATTTAAGTGATTGCACAATACATGGCAAGATACATGCCTTTGAATTCTTCTTCACAGTTAAGTTAAAAGCAAAGATGATTATACTTAAAAAAAAAGTTCTTAGATGAACAGTGCCTGCCCTTTGGAACATCTTGCTCTCCCCTCCTCCCCCAGTGAGATCCCACTCTTCCTCCCCCCCATCCTGCTCCCGCTTCCCCATCTTTTAATTGGGCCTCAGTATGTGGCTTTGTATAGTATATATATTTTTAGCTTTGTACAGTTTTTATCTTTTATTATTGTAAGCCTCCCAGAGTTACCTTGAGGTAAGCTGGGCAGCCAATAAATTTTACAAATCAACAAACAAATAAATAGAAGGACATCAGACCCTTAGGAGCTTGCTGGAATTGTGCAGCAGTTAAAGACTATGATTACAGATTGGGGGATTTCCTTCATGTTTGCTTGCATGTGTGACTCAAGAATAAAAGGTGGAAAGAACACCAAGATGCAAAAGTGGCCCAAGAAGAGAAGACAAGACTAGGCCCCTTGCACAAGAAAGGTCTAGGCCAGGAGCGTCAAACTCGCAGCCTGAGGGCCAGATGCGTCATGCGCTGGCCATGCCCACACCTGGTTTAGTGGAGGGAGGCAGTCCTGATACGTTACGTGATGCCGCCGTGACAACATGAGTTTGACATCCCTGGTCTAGGCGATCCAGCAGATATAGCAGTAGCAGCCAGAGTTCTGAGTTATTTACCTAACTAGGACTGGTAAAAATGTGTTTGGCCTAAGGATAATGAGATTAATTAAAAGCAATTCAAACTATATCCTGTTGAGAATGGAAATAGAAAAGCCTGAATTAAGGACCTGAGAAATTAAGGACCTTGTCCTACAGGAGGGAGGAGTGCTTAGTAGGGCTTCTTAAACCAGTCATTGAAAATCAGACATAACAATGGTCCATAAACTTCACTAGCTATACATGCTCCAAAATATGGGGAATAGAGAGGATGAGCTTAGACTCTTAGCACAGAAAGTCAAAGAGGATTCAGTAAGCATAATAAAGATCAGGTAGGACGATACTCATAACTGGAATGCATCCATTTAAAAAGTGCATCCAAAACCTGGCCATTATCCAAAAAAGTGGGTTGTTTTTCTGTTGGAAAACTGCACACAAACCCACTACCCAATCATAACAGGGACATTTAAATAAGGACTTTCCAATAAGCAGTTTGTGGTAATAAAGAAAAATGTTTGGGAACCACTGAACTAAAGGATACAGTTTGTTCAAAAGAACAGACACGAGAAGAAGAGAAACAAGTCTTTGCCACCCATTCATTTATGCAAGATGGTAGCAGCCAGGCATAAGGCTTTCATTGCAAAAGGTGCTTTATTATTCTGTCAGACAAAAGTGCACTGAGTGTCAATACTAAACATGGTCAATTCTTATTTGTGTCCCTTTTAAAACATATCCCTCTGAAAAGAATGGGGTTTTTTTTTCTTTGTGACACTAATGCAATTTCCTATGGGTTTTAGTTTTAAGCCTTGAACTCTAGTTATTGTTTTCTCCATCTCAGCACTAAGTTCACCTCTCCTGCTTTCAACTTCTTGATTTATCACATTAATACTTTACCTCTGTGGAGATTCTCAGTCATGAAGCTCATAGTTGTCTAAAAAGTGCTTTTTCCAAAAGGCAACTGGAATGTTTTTTTCCTTGAGGAAGACATTTCATCTCTTATCTAAGAGGTTTTGTCGTTTCTGGCAGGATGGTCGGGGTGATGGAAGGAGTCATCTGGTCATTAGCATTTTTCCTGAGAGCTCTTGAGGGCACTTGGGAATCACTAGATGAACAGATAAACTCCCAAGTGGCCTCAAGAGCTCTCAGGGAAAATGCTAATGAGCAGATGACTTCAAAGAAATATGATCCCTCCAAACCCCATCCCATCCTGTCAGAACTAATCCTTCCATCGACCCCACCACAGGGGTGAGTTCTGACTTACCTTGCTGCCGGTTCATTTCCTCGTGGGCTATGCTAAAAACACAGCTTTTGTGCATGCGCAGAAGCAAAAAAACAGCTTCTGTGCATGCACAGAAGTGAAAAACAAGATGGAGGCGCCTATGGCGCTGCCGAGAGAGCCCGTTTGGAAGCATGGCCAGCTGGCCATCGCTGCCGGTTCAGCGAGTGGGGGGGGGGGGGAAATCCCGCTACCAGTTTTATAGAACCGGTCCAAACTGGCAGGAACTAACCTCTGCCCCACCATCCTGCCAGAACTGATGAAGCTTCTTGGATAAGAGGTGAAAGGTCTTCCTCAAGGAAAAAACATTCCAGTTGCCTTTTGGAAAAAAGCACTTTTCAGATAATTATGACCAGCATGATTGAGAATCTCCACAGATGTAAAATATTAATGTGATAAATCAAGGAGTGAGAACAGGAGAGATGAAAAACTTACTGTTGATATGGAGAAAACAATAACTAGAGTTCAAGGCTCAAAACTAAAATCTATAGGAATTCACATTGAAACTTGATAAAATCTCTTTTTGATTGTTTTACAGCTCAATTCTGACACTTTTTGAAATAGTAATTTCTCTTCTCCCTTGAACATGGTCTTTAAGGGCAGCCCCCTGCAGAGTGTCTTATAATTAAAATGATAGATAATTCCTCTCCCTACCCCATCCCTCATTTCTTCTGTCCCAGGTCAGCCTTGTGGGGTATTTCTCACACAGAGCACATCCAGATAAACTAATTCTACTTTATTGTAATGTTACATTAATAGAATCTTGCAAGTCTCAAAGTGCATTTTCTCTTTTCCCCT
This sequence comes from Imantodes cenchoa, assembly GCA_027560375.1. Lineage (NCBI taxonomy): Eukaryota > Metazoa > Chordata > Lepidosauria > Squamata > Dipsadidae > Imantodes > Imantodes cenchoa. The sequence continues at coordinate 60,932 of JANHGD010005816.1, forward strand.
CCCCTCCACCCACCCACCCCCATCATCTTTACAGCCCAAGAAACTAGAGGTAGTCCCTTCTTGGAAGTTTGTCACATCCATGTTTCTTCTGCAATTTAAGCTGCCTGAACTTACCATTTCCCTGGCAGTAGCACTTCTCTTTCTCCCAAGGGCATTCCCACATACTTCCATCTTCTCTGTTCAGATCCACAGCTACAAAACAATCTCACATCAATCCACGGAATGTCTTCTTAGGCTCACAATTTCTATGGGCTTTTGTGTTTTCTGCTTTTCTTTTTTTCTTCTCTGCCAGTCTGACATTCTCATGAGCAGCATCCCTTTTTAAATGCAATAGCTCTTCTCAGTTGCCAACTCTCAATTCGTCATTTTTCTCATTTCCCACTTCCCCCATTCCAAAGAGGTACTAATTTACAAAGGCAAAATTGCAAACTTTTCAAAAGGGAGGGAGGGAGAGAACAGTGGAGCAAGTCACTGTGGCTGCACAGAAAATGAAAAAGTGTGCATGAAAAAAGATATCAGAAAAGAAGCGAGAATTGAAGAAATTCTGAAAGATTAAAGTTCACAGGGAGCCGAAGTTGGCAAAGAATTCCAAGAACAGCTAAAAGGGCATCTTCCTGTTCAAAATAAAAGGAAAAATAATCAGGATACCAGCTGCTCAGTGAAGATGGGTACAAAGAAAATACAGAGCTACTCACCATTTTGGTACAACAAAAAAGTATACAGTGCATTCAGTCCCCTTTTTCTTTTGTCAATTTTGTTATGCTGCAGTCTGATTCTACAGTTGTTGAAATTCATTTTTTTTCTCAATCTACCTTCAGTACCCCATACAGAATTTTAGAAAAGTTTGCAAATGTATTAAAAAGAAAAAACTGAAATATCACATTGGCATCAGCATTCAGACCCTTGACTCAATACTTTGTTGAAGCACCTTTGGCAGCAATTACAGCCTCAAGTCTTTTTGGGTATCCCGCAATAAGCTTTGCACACCTGGATTGTGAGATTTTCTGCCATTTCTCCTTGCAAATCCTCTCAAGCTCAGTTAGGTTGGATGGCGACCATCTGTGGACAGCCATTTTCAGGTCCCTTCAGAGACATTCAATATTGTTCAAGTCAAAGCTTTGGGCCACTCTAGGACATTCACAGAGTTGTCCCTAAACCTTTCCTGTGTTGTCTTGTTATGTCCTAGGATCGTTGTCATGTTGGAAAGTGAACCTTTGGCCCAGTCTGAGGTCCCGAGCACTGTGGAACAAGTTTGAAGATATTTCTGTACATTCCATTCAGTTTTCCATCAACCCTGATCAGTCTCCCAATCCCTACTGCTGAAAAACACTTGCACAGCATGATGCTGCCACACCATGCTTCACTGTTGGGTTGATATTGGGCAGGTAATCAGAAGTTTCCTCCAGATATAATGTTTAGAATTGAGGCCAAAAGTTCAATCTTGGCTTCATCAGACTAGAGATTCTTGTTCCTTGTAGTCTGAGAGTCCTTCAGAATCAGGGGTGGGTTCCAATTACCTTTGCTACCTGTGTGCATCGCACACGCGCGTCCCCTTGCGCAATTTTACTTCTGTGCATGCTCAGAAGGATGTTTCAGCCCAAAACACAGCTGAGGAGCTGCTCAGCTGTGCTTTAGATGAAGAAATAAAAGTCATTATTAACCCAGGGGCAGGCGGGAGGGCTTTTCCTCAACACAGAGGACGAGAAGCCATCCAAACCTGAAAAATTGCTGAAAATTCCAAAAAAAAAGATGGCGGTGCGCACAGACTGGCACAGACAGTTCCGGAACCATCACACCAAAATTATATCATCAGTGGGCCGCTACTGGCGTGCATGTACTGGTCCACACCGGTAGAAATGCACCCGTTTGCTTTTTTGCAAACTCCAAGTGGATTTTCATGTGTTTTACACTAAGGATTGGCTTGCATCTATCCACTTTTCCATAAAGCCCAGATAGGTAGAGGGCTGCAATGATGATTGTCCTTCTGAAAGTCTTTCCCATCTCCACACAGAATATCTGGAGCTCAATCAGAATGACCATTGGGTTCTTGGTCACCTCTCTTACTAAGGACCTTCTCCCCTGATTGCTCAGTTTGATCAGGTGACCAGCACTTGGAAGAGTCCTAGTTTTCCCAACCTCTTCCATTTCAGAATTATAGAGGCCACTGTGCTCTTAGGAACCTTCAATGCAGCAGAAATGTTGTTGTAGCCTTTCCCAGATCTGTGCTTTAATCCTGTCTCTGAGCTCTGCAGGCAGTTACTTTGACCCCGTGGCTTTTGCTCTGCTACAGTATGCATTTTCAGCTGTGAGACCTTCTATAGAAAGATGTGTGCCTTTCCAAATCATGTCCAATCAATTTAGCAAGGTCAACCCCAGTCAAGGTGTAGAAACATGTCAGCAACGATCAAGAGAAATGGGAAGCACCTGAGCTAAATTTCAAGTGTTATTGCAAAGGGTCTGAATATGCCAATGTGTTATTTCTGTTTTTTCTTTTTAATAAATTTACACATTTTAAAATTTCTGTTTTCTCTTTGTCATTATGGGATACTAAATGTAGATTGAGAAAAAAATGAATTTTAAAACTGTAGAATCAGGCTGCAGCATACCAAAATTGACAAAAGTGAAGAGGGTCTGAATCAGGGGTGGGTTCCACTTACCTTTCGCTATCGGTGCGCATCGCGACATTTCGCATGCACATTTCCCCGGGCGAATCAACTTCTGCGAATGTGCAGAAGGAAATTTCAAGCCTAAACACAGCTGAGAAGCCATCCAAACCAGGAAAAAAGGACCAATTCTACTTCCGCACATGAGCAGGACATTTCAAGCTGAAAAAATAAGGCAGCACGCACGGACAGGGAAAGACAGCACCGGAGCCGTCACGCCTAAATTACATCATCAGCGGGCTGCTACCGGAGCGCCCACACCGGACTACACTGGTAGGAACCCACCCCTGGAATACTTTCTGAATGCACTGTATACCCCATCACAGCTCCTCCGATACTAAAGGAGCTAGCTACTGAACTGTCCAATCTTTAAGTTAAGTTGAGAAGTCTGGAATGGTGAAATGGCAGATGACTGATGGGAGAGCAAATACTGGTAGTTCTTATTTAGTGACAATTGAGTCTAGCAACTTAGTAGTTAAGCAAAGTAGTCACTAAGTGAAACATCATGATTTTGTGATCATAGTGTTGTGGCCCACCAGCTGCCAGAAGAGCTGGGGACAGACTCGGACGACGACAAGGTTGGGGAGGAACTTGGGCCAGTTCTGGAGTCTGGAATGGACACAGAACACATATTTCCATTTTTCTTTGCTTCGCCAACCTACAATGGTTGCAAATGCAAGGACCAATCACGAGGTTACTTTTACAACACCATTCTAACTAAACAGTTGCTAAACACTATACAAGGCAATTGCTAACTAAGGATAATCTGTATCACCTATCATCAAAAAGTGGAGAAAAGAGGATTCAACAATTACAAGCCAGCCAATGTAACGTCAGTGTCTCTGAAAATTCTGGAGTACAATGCAGACCTTTTTATGATATATTCTCTAAGTTTGAAAGCAATGCAGTAATAACCAGGAATCAACAAAGATTTGTTGCACTGATTTCTCAGATTTTGATTAGGGAATTTCATTCATACATCATGGGAATCCTGTAAATATAATGTCTTCAACAAAACCTCAGTCAACTAAGGCAAATAATAAGCACTGTTTATTAAGTTGCTTGTTTTAAAACATTTTGAAAGAAGTTCATTTCAATCAATGAATTAACTGGTGTTTGTTTGTGTCCAGCTATGTGACTTTCACCAGCTTGCCCTGGAGGAAATAACTGATTTGAAAGGGAGAATTTAGTATATTCTTTTTTTTTTTTTAAACCCTAAGTTTAGTTTATCTTGACATTCCTTTCAATTAGACTACTTTAAAGGAAAAAGAAGAATATTGGAGTGCTAGAATGAAAAGAAATTGTTTCTGTACAGTTTTTATAGTGGGAGTTTTCAAAAGTTTTAAATGTAATCTCTTTGGGCAATTTGTCTGAAAGTTGGTTGGTAGCATGAAGGATAATTGCAACACTAGATATGTTTGGGAGCCTAGGATGAAAAACAATGGGCTTGACTTCCCTTTTTTTCCCCACAGCAAGAACGCTTAAAAAATTTCAAATATTGTTCCAACAAAATACGGAATATGGAGTAGTTGAGTTGTTTAAATTTTGTTCTGCAGTCACCTCTGAAAACTCCTGTAAAATATTCCTAGAAAAGATATTTTGTTCTGAATTGGAAGCAAAATACATTTTCCATTTCAAGCATAGCCTTGACAATAGTGTGACATTGTTTTTGATCCCATTCTATTACTCACCTACCAATTTCTGCACTATCTCTTTTTTAATCTAAAGTTAACACTTCACAATGAATGACAAAGCCATCTTGAGGATTATCTAAAGTTAACGTTTCAGGATGACATTGTCTTTTACACATCTCTGTAAGTTGTGTAAAAAAGAAAAACTCCTGAAGTGAAAAACTGAACTCCTAACCTTAACCCTAACCCTAACCCTACACTCCAATTTTCAAATCAAACGAAGTAATTGGTCCCAGAGCTAGACATTAGATTTTAACTAACCAAAGCCACATTCAACAAGCAGTGCTGATAGTCAACTGACAATCACTATTAAGGCTAGAATTTCTGTTGCTAAATGAAACATTTCATTTGGGGTGTATGGGGTGTATAGGGTGAATGGGGAAACATTTGGGGTGTATGGGGTGCTCAGGGAGGGGCAGCACCTCAGGTGTAGGGCATGTAGTGTCCTTTTACTGCAGCTCATTTAGGGCAGCTTTTTAGGGCAGCTCGTTCACCTGTCACTCAGCTCACACCTGTGGCTCCTAGCAGCTGTAGCATGCACAGCTGCCACACCCCGGGCAACAGCTTCGACAGGCTGGCCAAACCAGGCTGAGAGTAGCCGATGGGTCACTGACCTTTGGTGAGATAGGGACTTGTCTATCCCGAGCATGTGAAGACAGATTCCGGCAGACTGAGCGGATGAAACCTACTAGAAT
>JANHGD010005820.1:35586-50934 GCA_027560375.1 Imantodes cenchoa
AACTAATAATCTCAGAGACTCCAAAAGGATCCTTAGAGGAGCCTTTGCGATCCGGCCAGTGGTTTTTTCAGAAAGCGGCTCGTTTAGAAAACGGTATTAAAAGGGCTCGTTTTTATCACCTTCAGCGTTTCTTGAAATGGAAGGTTTTGTTAGAACCGTGCAAGTCTCTTGGTGTAGGATCAATCACGACCATTTTAAGGAGCGATTAATCATCCCTGAAAAGCACCACAGGGCTATCTATGCGTTTATTTTTATGGATCTGCCATCTTTTGCGGACTTTTTTTTAAAATACATTTGTAATCTTACATTGTAATCTTACATTGTAATCTTATATGCTTATCTGAAATTTAAGCCAAACTGACTTTTTTTTAAGGGGGATTGCTCTGTAAATGGTATTAAAAATGTGCTCTAAGCCCCAAAATATTTACCTGAAATGACATCTAAACGAATTAAATTTGTAATCCAGAAAAGAGAAGGTAATCTCAGAAAAACAGATGGTAAGGTAATGAGAAGATATGAGGAGATAATCTCAGAAAGACAGGTGGTAAGTTGATTTTAAGTGCATCTTTTGTGTTTAGCTTTGAAATGTGGTTATCCATAGCCTATTAGCCGCTTTATTATATTTCAAGTTTTAGGTGCTGGATGTAGTTTCTTTCTCTTGCTTTTCTCTCCTTGCTTCAGTCAAGATGCCATCAATTATAGAAGAGAAGGTGGCACTGTGGCTAAGAGGGCCTTTGCACAGTCTTGTGTGCCAGTTCCTAGATCAGGAGGCTCTGTCCACAGTCACTTATGCCTCCCCATTAGACTAACACACACTACATGGGGCTGCCCTTGAAGAGTATCTGGAAACTTCAGGTGCAGAATATGTGTTTCCAGAACATCACATGTTGTACTTCTGTTCCACAAGCTGCATATGTTGCCACTTTGCTCTGGGTCCAATTCAAGGTCCTGGTATTATCCTTTAAAGCCCTTCCTGGTGTGTGACCAGGTTATCTGAGAGACTGCCTCCCCTCATTACATCTGCCTGTCCCTCTGAGTGGTAGAGAATGCAGGCTGTGGGTTCTGTCTGCTAGGGATTTACACTTGATGGGTACCAGGAGGCAGGCATTCTCCCAGTCCCAAAGTGAGGCGAGGCTCCATCCCTGTTGATGTTCAGGAGGTCCCTCAAGACCTGGTTTTGTTACCAGGGTTTCTCCCAGGGGTTCAGTGAAATCTTACAATGGGTTATAATGGCTGCAGCTGATAATTACTTTGCCAAACAGTTTTTCATTTTTAATGTTTGTTTTAAATTTTATGAATGACTTTTTAATGTATTTATTTTAATTTATTGTTGTACAACACCATATTGGTAAACTGTCTATATTTTTAATAGTTATTGGAAATTCAGGAACTCTTTGGCAACTTCTCTATGTGTGCTTGATTTTTGTTTAAGTCATAACATTTTTATAATGTTTCTGCATTAACATTTTTATTGAGTTATAAAGTAATGTAAAATACAAAGTAAATAGGAAAACAGTGTGAAGGAAAAGAGGAAGGAGACGTGAATAAAGGTAAGAAAAAGAAAAAGAAGCATTGACTTCTGACTGACTCTGTTACAGTAACATCAAATCACAGCTTTTTGCTTTTTCATAATAATATGAACAAGCCATTTCTATAGAGATCTATCCGTCTAATCAGTGAAGTCAGTTTCATTCTTCTCCACATCAAGCACGCAGTTCAGAAATGGTCTCCATGTGGAAACAAAAGTACTTATAATGTCCAGTCATGTGATTCCTGAACTATCTGTTATCTTTTTCTCTATTCTGTTTTATGGTTTTAAGGGGGAAATGTATGCTGTGTTCATTTTAGAATTTGCAGAAATATTTCATAGATTTTATCATCATACCAAAGTAACCAAACCAGAACAATTGATTAATAAAGTACTACCTGTTCTTGAAAATGCCACCTGACACTAACTTCTGTTATTTCCTCATATAGTTACAATAATTACTTGGGAACAGTTAGATTCTGAGAGGAACAACTGATGAATATAGCTGAATCAATTGATTTTTTCAGAAGTATTTTGCTCATTAGTAAGACCATAATGATACATTAAATAATGTTCTATACTGTGTAATACAGTTTTTGGATAACTCTGTCATGGGTCAGTATCTGGTTTCATCCAATTCTTTGGATCTTTTATTTTATTTTATTTTATTTTCACAGTTGGAAAAAGGATCTCTTTCCTTAACATTTTCCTTTTGTTTTCTGCTGTTTTTCTTTTTGCTTCATTTTGCCTATTTTCATCTGCAGAAGTCTTGTTTATTTCCTAACTTTAGATTTTTTTTAATATTATTTGATCAACCTTTTTTTCTTTACTTATGAAATGACCCCTTCTGTTTCTGAATTAAGCTGATTCCCTCAGCAATCTTTCAAGGATCAGAAATTGTTCTGCATCTCTTCATTATTGGTTAATCTTCATTTTATCAATCATATTTTGCTTGTTTAAATTATTTTTAATTTCTGAACATAAAACCAATTTGCCTTTTGAAACTTTGCTTTGGAAATACCATAATTGGAAAAACTAGAATAGGACTGTGTAAAGCATGTTCCACAACTGACATAATCACATAGAATAATTAATATGCTTTCATTTTTCTATTCTTAAACTTTGGAATTTTAATAATCTGCCTTCAGCTGACTTTATGTGAAAATAAATTAAGTGAAAGATCCTTTCAAATAAATATAGAATTATAGCCTCATCTAATCTGCTTTTGAATATAAGAATGAAGGGATGAAGCACTTTTTGATTATTTATTTTGTTTAATTTATTTTGCAATTCTATAAAATCATTTAAATAAGTCTCGTCAGTGAGCACAAAAAAGGTTCTGTCTTGTATAAGGTTTTACTAGCCTGCTTTTTTAACACCCTTAATAAAGAGTATTAATTTCTTCTTTATCAGCCCCTATTAGAAAGGATGTCAAAAATTCAGCAAATTTATAGAATATGCAATATCTCAACTACATGACTATTTGTTTCACTAATCCATGTAGAAGAATCTTTAGCACAACTAGCACAGATGCACAGCAGACCAACAACAGATTCCTTTCCACTTCTGGCAGCTGACTTTTTGTGCTGATTATATGAGAAAACTTTCCATTTCCAGTGTGTCCAATCTATATAGAATTATAGTAGACTAGCATCTAATGGTGGATGCTCTATGACTTTGTTGTCAACTAAAATTGTGGATGTTGTCAACTAAAAATTGTTTTGTCTCCAGTCCATGTTTCCATGTTAAATATGCAAAAGACAGTGTGTGCAATCAGTTCAGGAACCAATTGGAAATGCTGGAGAAAGGAGAGAATGATTTCCATTCTTCCTCCACCATTTAACTGCACTATGTACTTATTGGGAAGGTAGAAGGGCATTTCTGAAATTGGATATATATAGAAGCTAAGTAGGCCTTTAGAAGTAGTGTGACCATAGTTAATTCACTTGCTCCTGACCTATACAGAACTCCTTGTAGTTGCATATGCACCATGATTACAAAAAGAGTGCTTAAATATAAGATTGCAGCAAATAATAATCCAGAAAACAGCATAAATAAAAACTCCAGCTCTATAAGCAGTAAAAAGAAAATATCATCTCAGGATAGACATTTTTGAAGAAATGTTGGAAGTTATCCTGAATCACCTCGCAGCGAGATGGACAACAAACAAATTTTATAAATAAATATAAATAAATAAACAAACAAATAAATAAAACAAAACACATATTATTAGCTTAGAAACTCATATGGGAATGGACACCAGGCATTTGAACCCATTGAGCCTGTTTCACAAATGGAATGCTTTTACAGAAAAGACCTATTAACCAATCATGTCCAAATCCTAGTTGGAAAAAGATTGCAGCATACAGATTATCCTCGATTTGTAACAGTTCATTTAGTGACCATTTGAAGTTACAATGGCACTGATAAAAGTGACTTAAGGGCATTTTTCACATGACCATTGCAGCATCTGCTTGGCAATTGCTTCATATTTATGACGACTGCAGTGTCCCAGCATCATGTTAACAACTGCAGTGATTCACTTAACAGTTGTGGTAGGAAAGGTAAAATGAGGCAAAACTCAATGTTTTACTTAACAGAATTTGTCTCATTTGTGGTCAAATGCAGTTGGGGTTGTAGGTCGAAGACTACCTGAATTACAGGAGATTGTCTCCTGTATCTTTAGGCTACTGCATTTTGTTAACTAATAATATTTTAAACTGTAACTACAGTTCACCTGGTATTATTCTAAGAGCTTTTGGAACACCTCCACTGAACTAGTAATTAACATAATCAGCTTTATGGTACTGGGTTAAATACATTTCTAAAATGTGTGCTGTTTAATCTGAAATACAATTTTAATTAAAATTATTTAAATCAATTTGACTGAATTTAATATCAATTTTATTGCTATACAATGGTATATAGAGATATATGCATGCCTTCCTATTTAAGCAGTTGTAACGTCATCTGTGTAACTGCCTGGATCTATTGTTTTAACCCAGTAATAGAATAATCTTATCCTAAAAGCGGAAGCAAGCTAAGAATCATAATGAAATTCTTTTTTATTTGAGATCAATACAATTAGGTTTGATAGAATTAAACAAATGATTATTGGTTGCTGGCCCTAAATAATTTAGAATAAATCATTTTTACAGAAATTTGAGATTTTATAACAGGTAAACACATTTTCTAGTACAGTCAAAAACTACATTAGTTGATAAGAATGCTTAAAGAGGTATTTTTCAGTTGTGTGAAGATATATCTGGTTTTGTCCAATGAGCCACTGCTGAATTAGACCTTAAAGAGAGAGCTCAAAATAACATCATCTATGAACTTTTATCAAATGCACCTTCCACTAAACTGTTGAAATTACTCTGGATATTTTATTACAATGATAAAAAACAATAGAAGAAGTTTTAGATGGCTGAAGCTTTGTCAATTTTAAATGAAATAAGTTATATGTTGCTTTAATTTCCTTATTTTTTATATTTCCAAAGTACTTTGTTGTTCTGTTCAAGTGATCCCACTTTTATTTGGTATCTTTTTATAACTAATCTTTGGCACATTGGGAAGATCTTTTTAAGGATACATTTGCTTTGTTCGTTATTTTATTCTATAATTCACTAAACTCTTCCTTTATTGTGGAGTTTCAGATTAAATCAGATTTCTTTGCTACCATCATGGTTTGTTTGATAGGAGTCAAGTGAACATTAGAGCAAAAATGTTTTTCCTTTATGTCAATTTGAGGTAATTATGATGAGAAAGTCAGTATTTTGCAAGTGAGATGTGACTCCATCTCTGCCTTACAGTACTAGATTCAGTGAAGAAAAACTCCTTTCCAGAAACTGGAGACTCAGCAGGCCACAGAGAGAGCATCTGGAGGGGTAATTTGTGCTCCAGATGGCCCATCTATGCGCTGGAATATTATGAACTATTTGAAAGTATAAATATTTGAGGCAATACATATTTTGATCCAAGCTACTATTTTAATATATACATTTTATGAATGTTATTATTCATGTAAAATAGCAAAGCCCTGAATTTACTTTCTTAGGATTCTTCTATTTTGTAGAAGAGCTGTTGTTTCTGTTTATCTTATCTAAATTAATATTCCTTAGTATCTTCAGAGGAGGAATAGAGAGATAACTTTCATAGGAAATTATCTGTAAATACTCAGTAATGGACATTTCAAAAGATTCATGGTTCTGAATCTGATTGTTCTCTGCTTTTTTTTTTAGGTTCTTTTTAAAATGTCTTTTCCACCTCACTTAAACCGTCCTCCGATGGGAATTCCAACCCTTCCACCTGGAATTCCACCTCCACAGTTCCCAGGTTTTCCTCCACCTGTACCTCCTGGTAAGTTACATCAGAAATTCATCAAATTAGCCTAATTTTTCCATCACTGATTAATAAATCTTTAAAATCACAATTAACTAAATATAGTTGCATTAGGTAAGTTAATAAGGAAAATAATCTTTATAAAAATAGTTTTCTTGCCTTTCTATTTAGTAGGTATTTTAAAATTGTGGTTGATTCTTGATAAACTGTTAACACAATCTCTCTTTACAGGGACACCAATGATTCCTGTGCCAATGGGTATTATGGCTCCTGCACCAACGGTAAATGTAATATAAAATACAACTCGTGTAAACTTTATGGAAATAATTGCAAGATTTGGTTACTTTTATGTCATCTTTCAAAATATCATTAGTGTCTAACTAACAATAGCAATTATATTGGGCTGCCCTTTTGATTCCCATAATAGTCAGGTAATATTAGTAATCAATTACAAAAATATTGAACATTGCTAGCCAGCTGATGCAAAGCTAGATTGCCCACTGTAGTGTACCATAGATAGCACGCATGTGTGAACAAAATTAACTAGCAATCTTAGGCTGCCAGAACTACTCTGTGGTAAAAAGCATTGTAGACTTCCCTGGCTGTATACGGCCATACACTTCAAAAAAAAATCATCAAAGATTGATCAGTATAATAGAAGTTGCCTGTATTTTACAAACTTAGGGTTATATTCAAGAACACAGGACTCCCCTTTCTTTGAAAAACTGCTTCTACTCTTTGTCGTGTTTTAAACTAAGTTAAATCTAACTTGGATTATTGTTTGCAAAATGTGTGGTAATCATTGCTAAATTGGAACGATCATTACCATTGCCCCAATAATCATGGTTGAAGCCAAGGCTTTTACAATAAAGAGGAAGAAATGGAGATTCTTGATTGGCATGCTCCAAAAATAAAAGAAAAATCACTTGTAAAGAGTGAAGTTTTTATTTGCCCTGATCTCCATTTCCAAAAGATCATTCAATTGTTTGAACACAAGGATGGGCAATTTTATGGCTGTTGGAACACTCCCCAATACTGTGGCCGAATTTGGTAGCAAAACTTTGCATCAAAAAGTGCATAATAGATGCACTGACTTTAAAATACGCTACTCTAAACATTTCAAATCCCCAAAATGGAGGGGAAAAGCAAATACTGAACCTACATGATTGGGTGTAATCCAGGGAGCCAAAATAATAGCTTTTAACAAAGTCGCTGCCAAATTTCAAAAATTTTAAAGTATTTTAATTAATACTTCCAAGTTTTATTCCTCTGAGGTTGCATTTTAAATATGAAGCAATATATGTAGATTATTAAAAATTTATAAATTTAAATAGAAATATTCTGAATGTCTATATCATTTCCCATTTGGATTATTTTTGCATGCAGGGTGATTCTTGTAGAATCACCTGAAAAAAATGGCATGAAATCTTTGTTGTAGAGAAAGCTATTCAGGCAAAAATAATTAATACTGATCTTCAAAGTAAATGTGACTCAGGATTTATATAGCGTTTGTTTTCAATAATGTATTAAGTTACTGTGTTTCCCCGAAAATAAGACAGAAGGTTATATTTTTTTGACCCTTCAAAAATGCCCCTGGCCTTATTTTCGGGGAGGGCTTATGTTTTGGGGGTGCAGGAAGCACCCCACTGAGACGCGTGTCCTACCTGGGACTTGTAGCTCCGTCATGTTCCTCAGCATTCTGTACAGGGAAGAAAGCCCATTGTACCGGTAAAAAAACTTGCGAGTTAAATCAAACTTCTCTATCTCGCGAGAAGTTCTCTTTTACTGGTACAATGGGCTTTCTTCCCAGGACACAACACTGAGGAACACAACAGAGCTACAAGTCCCAGGTAGGACATGCATCTGATAGCTCTCCTGACTGCAAGATGCCCATCGCGGCAAGGGAGAGAATCAGGACAGGCAGAAGCCGAAGTTTGGGGGAAAGAAAGAAAGACCTCTGCTGCTTTCCTTCCATGCAGCCAAAAGCAGAAGCAGCAGAAGTCTTTCTATCTTTTCCCCAAACTTCGGCTTCTGCCTGTCCCGATTCTTGAGGCAGTGGTGGCAGAGTTAAAGCAGTGGGTGGGAGTTTTGGGAAGGAGGCTTTGGTGGCAGAGCTGAAGGCGTGCCTTCAACTCTGCTGCTGAAGCCTCTTTCACAAACCTCCCACCCGCCCCTTTAGCTTTACCTTTAACTTTAATTCCCACCGGTAGAGCTTGGGGTGGTGAAAGGTTCGGAAAGGAGGAGGCAGCAGCCAAGCTCTGCTGCCACCATCTCCTTTCCAAACCTCTCACTGCCCCAAGAGCTCTGCTGCCACTGCCTCCTTTCCGAGCCTCCTAGAGCTTAGGGTGGTGGGAGGCTTGCAAAGGAGGTGACGGTGGCTGGAGCCAGAGCCGAAGGGGCTTGCTCTCATTCTCCCAGGCAAAAGAGTGCCCGCTGGAGAAAGAGAGGCTTCTGACATGCCCCTCTTTCCCCGGAAAGTATTTGGGGGGGCTTATTTTCGGGAGGGACTTATTTAAAGACATGACCCGAAAAGCCCTGTTGGGCTTATTATCGGGACATGTCTTATTATAGGGGAAACACGGTAATAGTACAGAAAGTTACTGATCTATTGTGAAGGACAGAATGGATACATTACCGCCTTTTTAGCCTTTCATAGGTTGTAGTAAGCATAATCAAAGTTGTTTCAATTTATATTCTGGCTTACATCCCACCTGAAATGGTTCAGATAATTTCTCAGGGACCCTTTGGAACTACAGTTCCACAACTTTTTTAAAAAAAAATTGTCCCAAAAGGAAAGGTTGAAAATGGTGGAAATTGTCCACAACTGTAGGCTCCAGTAATAGCTTCTTAGGACGTGAGTAGATAATCTCCTCCTTTAGAGTTAACAAAACAACAAATCGATTTCAAATAAAGATTGACTACAACATAGATTACACCTACATACTCTTCCCCCATAATGTTTAATCAACCAGGAGGTGAATGGATTTAAAACACAAATAGCTGGACCAAAAGTATCAAGCACACTTTCCATGCCTTCAGAGTAACAAGTTTGGAGGTTTTTAAGAAGAGATTGGGTATAAGGTTTCCTGCTTGAGCAGGATGTTGGGCTAGAGGACCTACACAGTCCCTTCCAACATTGTTATTCTGAATTTCTGGATAACAGCACAAAATGGTTTTTCAGTCACCTCAAAGGTGAAATCTAACAACTTTATCTACCAAGTGCTGATAATATTTCTCACAGTAATCCTGTCAGGATTTCTCTGGTTTATCCCTATTTAGGAAGGGCCCAAAAATAGTGCTGGCTAAGAAGACCCCATTAAGGGCAAATAACTTTTCAAGACTTTTATCACCATAAAGAAATAAGAAGAAATACTCTTACGTATATTAATTCAGAATTGGACTTTGTCTTTCTCCACTAGTATTCTATATATTTCTTCTACTGCTTCATTCTTCAGAGAGCTTTATAGATCGGGGACCCACCCAAGTTTGTGTGCAGAGAGAATATACTCAGACATGATATGATCCATATGTGTCTGTGCACTCCCATTCCAAGTGATAGCTAACACCCTATCTAGATCATGCATCAGAATCTCAGGGATAATACTTAAGCTCCTTATGAAATGTGATTGTGTCAATTAGGTGCTGGGATCCAGGGACCAGTCAGGGGAAAACATACACTGTAAACCTCAGGGTAAATATAGACTGATCCATCCATGTTATCAAAGGGATGCAATATACCCCAACACCAGATCAAATTGCAACGGCCCTGAAATAACAATCACAAAACCGTCCTTGAATATTATTGAAGAATATTGTGAGAAAATATGGTACCATTTTTTATGTTCCTGAAGAATAATATTAACATATTTTTAAAAGAATTCATGTTGTGAATCTCATATTATGCAGGAATCACACTTGCAATAATGAAGTGTTATTTGGTGCTAAACCTTATGTGTTCTAATACTGAGTTGTTTTACTATATCTAATAAAATCAAACAGAAAAAACTTTGCAGGTTTTTTTTTGTTGTTGTTTGTATTTAACATAACTTTCCTTGCAGTTGTCAAGGTTTGTTTTTGTTTTCTTGGCACTGTTTTTTGTTTTAAAAAGTCAGACCCCCATAGTGGAATCTGTGAATGTGTATTGAAAGCATCTGCTTCATTTGCATTGATACTGTTCTGTAAAGGATAATGTTAAAAATATTTTTCAAAAGTTTATTTTAGACTTGTCATCAAATTAAAATAACCATTGTCTGGTCTATTAAGTACAATAAGTAACAATTAAATCAATAATTAGCAAGACTGTGCTATAATTTATAATATCCAGAGACACAGAAAGTTATGGTTCTGCAGAGAGTATTATTAACTATGCCACTTTCCCCAAGGAGTCATTAAGAAATCAGTTCTTTTACACTTTAGAATCAAAGGAAATCTATGTTAAATAATAACCGCTACTGATCCTGTTCAGATTTAGTTAATTAAATGTGGATTGCAATTTGCTTTATGTTTTTACATTAGCCAAACAGTTATGATTGCACTTCTATAAGCCCATGCTGTTGTTTTTCCCCTCCGTCCCCCCCGTTTCAAGCCATAAAGTTTCAAGGCAAGAGCATTTAGTCAGATAATCAGAAGTTTTACTTTCTCAAAGAAAGCTTCAACATATCAGCTTGAAGTGTTGCACTGCAGGAGTAGACCACCTGTGTAATTCCAGATTCTCCATAGTGGGTGGAGCTAGCCTCCGAGGATGGGAAGACACTGCGCTCTAGCCAATCAGGACTGAGTCTGAAGAAAATATAAATAGCACCTCCGTGCCTCAATTACCCCTCTTCGACTCAGTCCTAGCCAGGGACGCGTGCCTTCCTCTATAGTTGTTTCCAGTCACAGAGTTAGGACAACCTTTTCTCTATTTTTGCTACTGATCATCACAGTGAGTTGAATTTACCCCTTGTTAGAGCCCCCCTAGAGGTTTTTGATATATTCCTTGGGTTGAAGGTGGTTTGGGCGTCAGCCCAGCCACTGCTCCTTGCCACAGCCGAAGGCCCAAGTGCTCAAAAGACCAGAACAAAAATCAATCTATCATAATTCCAGCTGTGTGGAAGGTTGGGGGTCAACTCCTTCTTATTTTGATTTTTCCTGTTATTTTTTCCTCTATTTTATTTTATTTATTTATTGGGATTTATAAGCTGCCCTATCCCGAAGGACTCAGGGCGGTGAACAGAATATAGGTAAAATACAATACATACACAATTAAAATAACCAATCCCAATATTAATAAAACCCCAGTACATATCATCATCACTCATACCGGGGCCACCCCCTCAGATGAAAAATCAGTGGCGCCAGGCCTGATGCCAAAGCCAGGCTTTAGCAGCTTTCCTGAAGGCCGGTAGGGTAGAGATAATAGAGACCTCAGGGGGTAGTTGGTTCCATAAGGTCGGAGCTGCCACAGAGAAGGATCTAGACCAAGGGCCCGCCAACCGACATTGTTTGGTTGACGGGACCTGGAGCAGCCTGATTCTGTGCGATCGAACTGGGCGGAGGGAGGAATGTGGTAGAATGTGGTCCGTGAGGTATCCTGGCCCTGTGCCATGTAGGGCTTTAAAGGTTAACACCAACACCTTGAATTGCATCCGGAAGCCAACAGGAAGCCAATGCAGCTCGCGGAGGATGGAAGAAGAGTGGGTGTACCGAGGAACACCCACTACTGCTCTCGCGGCTGCATTTTATACTAACTGTAGCCTCCGGACGGTCTTCAAGGGTAGCCCCATGTAACCAGTTGATGGATTTCCAAAACAGACTAGATCTTGGTAATCCTGTATAACAATTTTACACATTGAGGTTAGGAATCAAGAAAGTTCACTGAGTTCAGTGGAATATATGGCTAACCATTATTACAGGGGTGCATGCTTTGAAAATTATTCAGAAGAAGTGCTTGAAAACTTGTAGGAATGTTATTGAAATGCTTCTTTAATACAATTCTTTCTGAAAGGAAACGCAGCTGTTTTAGTGGCTATTATGCCATCTTTTGTATCAACACTAAAACCTCCTATCATCACAGATAGTGCTTCTGTTTTTCTGGTCATTGGTTCTCCTGTAATAGGAATAAGCTAATAAACAGTGGAATAATTTATAACAACAGATGAAGAAATATGCGGCTGCATATTTCTAGAGATTTCCGCTACTGTACAATACAGATAGTCCTTGACTTAAAACAGTTCATTTAGTGATCGTTGGAAGTTACAATGACACTGAAAGAAATGACTTATGACTGTTTTTCAGACTTATGACCATTGCAGCATGTCCACGGTCACATGATCAAAATTCAGACGCTTGGCAATGGATTCATATTTATGACACTTGCAATGTCCTGAGGTAATGTGATCACCTTTTGCGACCTTCTGACAAGCAAAGTTCATGGGGAAGCCAGATTGACTTAACAACCGTGTTGTTAACTTAACAACTGCAGTGATTCACTTAACAATTATGGCAGGAAAAGTAGTCAAACGGGGTAAAACTCATTTAACAACTGTCTCGCTTAGCAACAGAAATTATGGGCTCAAGTCTGGTTGTAAGTTAAGGACGACCTGTACTTTGGGAAGCAAGTCAATGTAATAATTAATGCAATATATCACATTTTTTAATCCAATTGAGCTGTTATTTGTTGCTAATACTTCTGCAGCAGAGAATCGTTTTATGATACGATGGTGCTGATGTTATTTCTGGAATGAATATGACTTTATGAACTAATTATTTCAGTTCATGTTAATGATAAACTCTTAGGAGTAATTGAAATTTGCACATATTTCAGAGTTCACTTTGCAAGGTATTATAGTCATATTGTTATTAATACCATAAAACTTTCAGGAAAATTGCTTTGTAATTATACTGTAGAGATGTGAACTGTGATATGGGAAAGTACAAATCTCTCTAAAAACAGCACTGACCTTTGCTTCCAGCAAGACGAAAACTTGGAGCACAGCCATTTGGTGACGCGTTGAGCATTCAGCATCTTAATTCAGCCTCCCAAAACAGTGTTCTTAAGGCTTGTTAACATTTTAGCTTCAAAAATCACTCGACAATGTACAGTAACTATTGGCTGTGCTAATGGGGAATTATAATAATTGTGGAAAGCTATCTTAATGCAAAGGCTTTTAGGTTTATTATATGGACAGAATGACCACAGAAGCCAAACATAAATCTTCATTTGTTCCCATTTTCTGTAACGTCTTTAACAGTAACCTGACAGAGAAATTAAGTATACGTATTCTTTCCATAGAGTTTTATCTCCCTGTCAGGTAAATGTCACTCATTTTATTCTTTTTAATTTGTCATGCTGAAATTTAAGAGGCACAGGAAATTCTATCAAATCAAGGGGGTCGACAGCTCCATTGAGATTCATCTTTGACTGATTACAGGTAGTCCTCGAATTAGAACCACAACTGAGCCCAACATTTTTGTTACCAAGTAAAACATTTGTTCAGTGAAATTTTGTCTCATTTTACGACCTTTTGTGCCACAGTTGTTAAGCGAATCACCAGAGTTGTTAAGCTAGTAGCATGTTTGTTAAGTGAATCTGGTTTCCCTATTGGCTTTGCCCGTAAGACGGTCACAAAAGGTGATCACATGGACCCTGGGCCACTGCAACCGTCCTAAATATGAGTCGGTTGCCAAGCATCCAAATTTTGATCACTTGACTATGGGGATACTGCAATGAACAGTAACAGTGAAAAAAATTTTCAGTGCTGTTGTAACTTTGAATGGTGTTTAAATGAACTGTTGTAAGTCGAGGATGACCTGCATGTGGCATCAAACTGGTGTCCACCACATAGATTTTCTCCATGATGTACTGTTCCTACTCTAGTCCTTCAGATCTTCCAATGGTGCAACCACAACCAGCGTAACTGAGTCCATTTACCTTATTGTTGATCATTCTCTTCTCTTTCCTTCCACCTTTCCTGGCATTAGAACTTTCCCCAGAGGACTCAGCCTTCACATAATGTGTCTAAAGTAGGTTAATTTGAGCCGGTAGCTTCTGCTTTGAGTGAGCACTCTGGATTGCTTTGTTTGATGATCCATTAGTTTGTTTTCTTGGCTGTCCGTGGCATTCTCAGGAGGCCTCTGCCACACCAACATTTAAACATTTTCCACCCTGCTTTTTCAAAGTCAAAGGATTCCTTTGTGAAATAACCGTGTGAGGTGTTTTGGGATAAAAGGAGATCTGTTTGTTTTCTTGACAGGATATAGTGTAGAAGACATGGCTGCTCTGGGAGCCACCCTGGGGACCTTATTGGCGATTGCACTAGCCTTGCTTGCACTGATCTCCTACAAGTATTACAAACTAAAAAAAGAACTTGAAGAAGAGAATTCACAAGTAAGTTGGGCTTCTTCCTCTATTTCAGGAAGTGGATTTTTTTAAATTAAAAAAAATGCAATGGTGTAGAGTTTATAAGAACATTTATGTTGTTTCCAACTTGCAAAGTTGTAATTATGGCAAAAGAGCATCTCCAATGAAGAAATTAGCCGAGAATTGCAGATAGTATGATTCCAATGTATCTTGAAAGGGAAAGGGACACTGGCAATTCCCTTACCCCAGAAATAACCCAGCTATATAACTATGAGGGGAACAGATCTAATGAAGTAATTTCTAAGGTGATTCGTTGTCTTATCCGATCATCAGTTACCCTTTACCTTTGCAGTATTGTACAGACATTTGTCTCTCTTTTGCAGCTTATAAAAAGCTCTTCTAATGCCAACTTTCAGGATGACGAGAACTCTAACTCAGATGGAAACGATGACGAATCACCCGCAAGCCTTATGTCCAAGAGTTATGCAGAGAAGGAACCAGAAAACAAGAAAACACAGTCAGCTCATAAAACAATCCAGGAAGACATTGATATGAACAGTGAAAAGGAAGTGAGATCCATCCTGACAAAAGACAGGAAAACGGAAGACGATGGCTACAAGGCAGTGTGGTTTAAAGACGACGTTACAGAAGCTAATAGTGATGATGTGATGTTTGATGAGGACAGTGACCTAGAACAGAACAGGCATGGGAGTGACAGTGAAAGTGCTGCTGAGGAGGAGGATGAGCACGGGGATACCGATAGTGGCAGAGGGGATAGCGACGTAAATATGGGAGTGGGAAGACCGCAGGTCTTCGATACTAATCCTTCTGCCAGCCGATCTCTTGGAGAAGCAGAAGAAGAGGACGAAGCTTTGTAAAAGAAAGGGGTTTTTCAAAGATATTGTTAAGAAGATCGGCTTTGCCAGGGTAGTAGGGTTCTATGCCCATTTGCTTAACCGAAGGATTATTGCAGGAACCAATCTGGAACGGTCACTGGGACCAGAGTTTTGGTCTAGTCTGAAGAAGGGCTCCAGCACGGTGATGAAATCTAAAAATTTTCTCTACCGGTTCTGTGGACGTGGCTTGGTGGGCATGGTATGGCTTGGTGGGCGTGGCAGGGGAAGGATACTGCAAAATC
>JANHGD010005820.1:54061-64488 GCA_027560375.1 Imantodes cenchoa
GTCAGCATATTGCCCCCAACAATCTGGGTTCTCATTTTACCCACCTCGGAAGGATGGAAGGCTGAGTCAACCTTGTAGAATTACAGTCTATTTTGCACAATAAGCCTTTAAAAATTTCTAATAAAAGAAGTGTGGTCTTTAAAATTGTTGTGCATACCTGAAAAATGTTTTTGTTCCTATTGATAGATACTAACTGAAACTAGCAATAGAAAAAAAAAGATATAATTTCAGTTCAGAATGTGAACCTGCCTGATCCATTAGTTTTAATAATCCATTAAACCTAATACCAAGCAAAATCAATATATGAGTAAAGATAAACGATACATTATATGGGAAATGGGGGAGATAGCACATAGTTTGAATCATTTCATTGTGATAGTTCCTTATTAGGGATGTTATACTTTGAAAATGATTCTGGGAAGCTGCTTTGGAATGCATCAGTGTATGAAGAAATGTAAATGAACAGGTGCCTCACTCTTCTCTCATTAGCCTCTTCCAATTCCTTTTAAAGTATACCCCATTATATTTAATATACTGTAAGAAAGGGTGAAATTTATTTTTCCAACTTTGTGACTCACATGTGATTTGATTCCCAGATTAGGTATTCAAAGAGGACATATTTCAATTTGCAATATGAGGACAAATTTATTTGATTTCAGCTTCTTGTATATTCAGTTTAAAAAAATCTAATGGGAAGGGGCATTGACTTACCTGATACGCCCTTTCTCGTCGGTTGGAGCTAGCATTCAGAGAGAGTTGTCCTCCATCCAATCCTATTGAGGACTGAGTCTGTCAATCAAATATTTGATGTATAAATACTGCTAAGCACTCTGGGATATCCCAGTTTAGACGAAGGAATAACGACAGATTCAACGTGGAACCATATGAACCGTCAGATTTGCAAACTTTATTGTACAAAAACCTGAAAGAGAAAGTAAGGAGCTAGGGAGGGACTGAATGCTAGCTCCAACCGACGAGAAAGGGCGTATCAGGTAAGTCAATGCCCCTTTTCCGTCGTGATTGGAGCTAGCATTCAGAGAGGGACATACCAAAGCCTCAGCTCGTCCCTAGGGTGGGGTACTAGTAATACTCATGAAAGAGAACCAACCCCTGCCTGTAAAACTCAGCTGCTGAAGACCACCCCCGTAGCTGCGAAGGCATCTACCTTATAATGGCGAATAAAAGGCGTCGGGGAGGCCCATGTGGCCGCCCGACACATCTCCTCTAGGGAGACATGTGCATTCCACATGGCAGATGTGGCTGCGCTTCTGGTAGAATGGGCTGTGATAGCCGCCAGCACCGGGCGACCTAAGATCGAATAAGTCTTGGCAAGGGTATTCTGGATCCATCTGCCTATGGTAGAAGGAGAAGCCTTATGACTTAGGAATATATCACTGAAGCTCACCAGGAGGGCCTCTGTCTTTCGGAATTCCGCAGTCCGGTCTATATAGATACGGAGTGCCCTCGTGACATCCAAAGTATGCCAGCGGGTTTCTGTCGGCGTATGAGGGTTATTAAAGAAAGAGGGTAACACTATTTCCTGGGCACGGTGAAAGGAAGAGTTAACCTTAGGGATAAAAGACGAGTCCAATCGAAGGACCACTTTATTGGTGTGGAAGATACACAAATCTTGATTAACAGAAAGGGCCGCTAATTCTGAAATACGACGTGCAGACGTGATTGCGATAAGAAAAACAAGTTTATAGGTTAAAAATGCCAAACTTGCCTCCCGAAGGGGCTCAAATGGAGAACCAGTCAATGCGTCCAAAACTAAGGAAAGATCCCAGGTGGGAAACCTATGTACAACAGGAGGGCTCACATTGCTGGCCCCCCAGAAAAACAGTTGTATAGTGGGAAAATGAGGTAAGGACTGATAGTTAAAACATGAACAGACTGTGGAGAGGGCTGCCACCTGACGCCTTAAGGTGTTAGGTGAAAGTCACCTGGCTAAACCCTGTCTAAGGAAGCGCAGAATTAACGGTATGGGAATGCACAAAGGGGATATGCCCTCAGCCGTGCACCAGTCATGGAAGACCTTCCATGTTGCTTGGTAGATGCGATTCGTGGAAGGTCGTCTGGCCGCTTGGATGACCTGGATGATGTCATCATCATAGGCCTGATCCCCTAGCATCTGCCACTCAACCGCCATGCGGTTAGCTGTAGCCATTGGACCTCCGGGTGATAGAGAGGCATTTGAGGTCCTCGAACCAAGCCTGGCAGGGCCAGTGGGGTGCGATAAGAATCAGCTCAGCTGCTTCCATTACCAGCTTCTGGACCACCCTGGACAGTAACGGGAAGGGCGGGAAGGAGTAGAACAGGCCCGACGGCCACAATGTCCTCAGCGCGTCGACCATTGCTGCCCCCTGGGAAGGGTAGCGGGAGCAGAGGGCAGGCAGCTGAGCGTTCTGATTTGATAAAGGGCAACAAAAATTCTTGTAACCCCCGGGAGTGTAACCTTGACCAGGATACGATGCCATAGCAGGATACCATTTTGCCCAACAACGTTGAGAGCAGGGCGGGTGAGGCCGAAGGCGCTCGAGAAATTTGGGATATCGTGAGTATAATGCTGTCCCGACGGTCTTGGGACAGTGATACGGTACCAGATAGAGTATCAATTATGGTGCCCAGATGGAGTATGGTGGTGTGCGGAGTTAAGGAACTCTTGTCGAAGTTGACTAGGAACCCATGATTCTGGAAAATCTGGATGATAATGTCCACATGACGTACCGCCAAGACTTTGGACAGTGCTTGGATTAGTACATCGTCCAAGTAACACTGGAGTCGGATAGAGTTAAGCCTAATATAGGCCTCCAGCACGGCGACAATCTTGGTGAACACCCTAGGGGCTGAAGACAGCCCAAAGGTGAGCACCTTATACTGATAGTGTCGTCCTGCATAAAAGAAGCGGAGAAACTGCCTGTCCGAGGCACAAATGGGGACATGCAGATAGGCCTCTGACAAGTCCAGGAAGGCCAAATAGTCCCCCCGGTGGATCGAGCCCAGAATAGAGTTCAACGAATGCATTTTGAACTTTCTGTATTTAATAAAGGAATTGAGCCGTTTTAGATCCAAAATTGGGCGCCAACCACCTGAAGCCTTGGGAACGAGAAACAGAATGGAGTAAAACCCCAACTTCTCCTGATGGCTGGGCACCAGTTCAATGGCTCCGATTTGGAGTAAATGAGCAACCGCCTCCTCCATAAGCCTCCGCTTAAATGAGACTTTAGAAACCGAACATTTAATAAATGAGGAGGGAGGCTGTGAAAGGAATTCTAGCTGTAAACCATAACAAATAGTAGATCTGACCCATGCATCCTGAGTGCAGAGATCCCACACATCAGCGAATAAGGCCAGTCGTCCCCCTACTGTACCCTCCCTGGGTCCTATTTAGGGCGACGGGCAAATCTGGTGTTGCCACCCCTGAAGGGTCTTCTGTAGGGCTTCCCCCTGATAGGCCTATCATGAAAATAGGAGCGGGCCCCGTACTGACCTGGGGTTTGGGGATTGTTGTTCCCCAGGTCAGGCTGCCGAAAGGGGAGCTTGTTGTACGGAGCATGCCGGAACGACCCTTTCTTGGAGAGGGATGGAAGGACCTTCTTACGATCCTTAGATTCAACTAAAATTGGATCTAGAAGCTCCCCAAAAAGAAACTTCCCTTTAATAGGGTTGGTCACAAGGCACCATTTCTGGTGGGCGTCCGCTGACCATGGCCGAATCCAGTTAATCCGGCGGGCCACCGTGGAGGCCGCGATCGCCTTTGCCGAGAATCTGGCCGCTCTAAGGGAAGCATCGGCGGCAAATTGCGTGGCCGCAACGACCTTGTTGAGATCTTGTTGAAGCCTGGTGTCAGACGCAGGGGCCAGCTCCTGTAGCTGGCAGAGCCAGATCAAGGATGCCCGCACGAAGAATGATGCCAAAGAGGATGTGCGGGCCGCCCAGGCGGAAGAATGATGCGCCTTCAAGAGGAGTTGTTCCAGTCGCCGCTCCTCAGGCTTAAGGAGCTCTTCTGCTTCCCCGGGGATTGCTGTCTGAGAATGCAATGCTGCCACAGAAGCATCAACAGGCGGTGGATTTAGCAGGGCAAGAAAATCCAGGGCTAAGTTGAAGAACTTTTTGTCCACTGCCGAAGGCATTGGGCCTGATGCAGGTGCTGTAAATTGCCATTGAATATTATCTAGGAAAAGGTGTGGAGCCGGTATGGTCTCCGCTTCCCACATTGCTTCCGCGAACAAGGGGTCGGTGGTTGCCGCTTCCTCGGTAGGAGCAGTTGCGGCGGGTGTAGGCAGTCCCGCGGCATTTCTGGCCTTGAACAAAAGAGATTTGAACAAAGCTGGGGGAAAGAGACCTGCAGTTGCTGGCTGTTCAGGGGGCAAGCCCTCGTCATCTGAGAGGCCAGTCCCGTTGTCTTCCACTTCGGCTTCCTCCCCTTCAGAAGCCTCCTCAGAGTAGACCTCAGCTTCGAGGGGGGCCTCTAAGACACTGGCAGATGCTAATGGCATCGGAGTAGGAGGTGGTTGCTGGGCCCACGGCAACTGCTGAAATCCTGCAAGCACTGCTGCACAGTGGCCGCGATAATCATCTGTACATTGGCGGGTTCCATTGTGGGTGGAGCAGGGACTGCCGAAGGTACTGCGGGCGGCAAGGCCACAGTCACCGGCGGGGGTCCGGGCAAGGCAGAAGCCACCTCGGTAGGTGCAAAGCCAGCATCCCCCCAACATTGGTGTTAAGAAACCCCATGCTGGGGTTGCCCAGGGTGAGTGGATCCTCCCTGCATGGCGCTGGTGAGGACCCCGAGCTGTAGGGTGTGAGGCCGCTGACGGGAGCTTGTTACCCACGTTTGAGCTTGGCTTTGGAATGGGATGCGCCATCCGAGCCCGAATGCGCCCCTTCGTGACCCGATGGCTTGGGGGTCTTGGGTTGCTTTTTGGCAAGTGCTGATGCCTCAGGAATTACACTCACTGGTTCGGACATTTTGCCTGAGAACAAAGAGAATCTGTTATTCTCTAATCATTTTATTGAATGATTCAGTCTATTCATTCCACTTATGTATCATTAGGTTTGTTTTATTATGACATAAATGTCAGCAATACACAAGGAAGGAGGAGAACGGAAAAGAAAAACTTTCACTCCTCCCACTCCCCTTGCAACTCCCGAGGCCCTGGAGGGAGTGGCTAATGTTGCTTGAGGCCTACCAGGCCTCACGGTGCTTGAGCCTATGCAGGATTCAAGGCCTAGGCCCCACCACGTGATCCCCTACTTAAAGACCCAGAGAGAAGCAGTATTGCCTAAAATGCGATGTCAAAAGCCGGCCAGCCGCCTTTGGTCCCACGTGGAGAGAAAAGAATGAAATCGCTTCTCCGGCCGCCGAGTGCTCTCCCATCATGTGGATATGAGATCGGCCCGATAAGGGCCGCGGCGATGGCAAAAGTGGCGGTGCTGACGCGAGGGGGCCGGGCAAGCCCGGGGACCCCCGATCGGCCCGATAAGGGCCTGATGGCGCAGGGATTCCCCTGACTTGCTAAGGACCTGACGACGCAGGGATTCCCTTGGAGTACCTGGGAGGCGGGCAAGCCCGTGGACTCCCGATCGCACCGATAAAGGCGCTCGGCCAGAAAACAGGTTAGAATGGATTAGTGGGAGGCAGGCTAGCCCGTAGACTCCCTTGCAGTTCAAGGAAGGCCTGCTGCACCAAAGGCCGATATCGTAAGGTAGCAAAGGAGGCGGGCATGCCTGTAGACTCCCGATCGACCAACAGAGCAATAAGTAACAGTACGTGCCAGGGAATATAGGAGGAGAGCAAGCAAGCCCGGGGACCCCCGATCATGGCCAACGTACTAAGGAGCAGGGAAAGGCGAGCAAGCCCGGTGATTCCCTCATTAACCTACCGAATTTAAAATTAGTGCTTTCTGACATCAGTTCCTTACCCCAAGATGAAAAGAAAGAGAGAGGTGATTTGGATGAAGTATCAGAGATAGTTGTTCCACGTCTAATCCTCAGGTAGAACTGAGTCTAAACTGGGATATCCCAGAGTGCTTAGCAGTATTTATACATCAAATATTTGATTGACAGACTCAGTCCTCAATAGGATTGGACAGAGGACAACCCTCTCTGAATGCTAGCTCCAATCACGACGGAGAAAGCTTTGACACATCTGCCACTGCTTCATTGTTTGCCAGAATTAGATAAAAGTGACTGAAATGGTAGATGCCTTAGAACAGTGGTTCTCAACTTTCTTAATGCTGCGACCCTTCAATACAGTTCCTCATGTTGTGGTGACCCCCAACCATAAAATACTAAAATTATTAGGAAACTCAGGGGCGTGTTCTAACTTACCTCACTGCCGGTTCACTTCCTCCTGCGCTGTGTGGTAATGACTCGTGGGTGCATGTGCAGCCCCAATTTTTAAAAAAATTGCAAAAAAAGAAGAAGCTGAAAGCAAGATGGCGATGCATGCGCAGTGCAGGAAAATCAGCTTCTGCGTATGCTGAGAAGTTCCCATGGTACTTTGCATGTGGGTGGACCCGCCTGGAGACAGATAGAGGAGTAGAGTCTCAGTTCCTAAGACCATCAGAAATATGTGTTTTCCGATGGCCTTAGGTGACCCCTGTGAAAGGGTTGTTTGACCCCCAAAGGGGTCGTGACCCCCAGGTTGACAACTGCTGCCTTAGAAGATAATATGTCAGGCTGAACCCTATTTGGCTCCTAGGAAAGAATGAATCTTGACTCCATGGAGGTTAGAGAAAAGGTACATTTACTAGGGAACTGGGTACAGCACAAGCTAGGCAAACTCTGGGAAAAACCGACGTAAAAATCATATATTGATAGCAATCCCCAATACCCAAAGCCTTCCCCTTGGTGAAAGCAGTCCAATCAAATGCTTTTCTGATGATTTGGGAACCCGGTGCCTCAGGTGCCACTGTAAATTCCTTTCTCAGGGCTGGTGTCCTTGAAGGCAGGAAGATAGCTTGGGTTGGCACCTCTGTTTCCTGTTAGTATTCCTACTCCCCAAATTTCCCACAGCATTCTTTCACATCTCTAACACTCTTCCCCTCCCAAATGCCCCCTCCGCCTTGGTTATGGCAGTTGCTAGCGAGCTTCAAAGAAAGCAAAAATAGGCATCTGACATAATAGCTCTGCTTGTTTCACCACGACATATTTTAAAAATATCCTCTGCACTATTCTAAAGGTAGAAATTGGGGACAGGGGGCCGAGTTGGAGAAGACCAAATAAAATCTAAATGTTTCAGCAAATTTCTAAATTGTGCAAAATTAATTAGGATGATGACTTACTGATACTTAGAATGAAAACTCACCAAAAGTTCCATTCTACTTTTTTTCTTGTTGTTCTACAATGATAGTATTTGTTTGTTTATTTAGAATAGAGTAGAGTAGAGTAGAGTAGAGTAGAGTAAAGCAGAGCAGAGCAGAGCAGAGCAGAGCAGAGCAGAACAGAATAGAGCTGGAAGGGACCTTGGAGGTCTTCTAGTCCAGTCTCCTGCTCAAGCAGGAGAACCTATACAATCTCAGACAAGTGACTGTCCAGTCTCTTCTTAAAAACCTCCAGTGATGAAGAGCCCACGATTTCTGAAGGCAAGCTGTTCCACTGGTTAATTGTCCTTACTGTTAGGAAGTTTCTCCTTAATTCCAGGTAGCTTCTCTCTTTAATCAGTTTCCAACCATTATTTCTTATCCTGCCCTCCGGTGCTTTGGAGAATAATTTGACCCACTCTTCTTTGTGGCAGCCCCTCAAATACTGAAATACTTCTATCATGTCACCCCTACTTCTTTTCTTTAGACTAGCCAGATCCAAAATCTGCAGCTGTTCTTCATATGGTTTAGTTTTCAGGCCTTTGATCATCTTAGTTGCTCTTTGAACTTTTTCCAAAGTCTCAAAATCTTTTTTTGTAGTAGGGTGACCAAAATTGGTTGCAGTATTTCAGATGTGATCTTACTAAGGTTTTGTAAAGTGGCACTAATATGTTATAAGTAGAATTGCTAAATTTCTAGTAAGGCAGTTGATCTAAGAACTCATTATATCTAGCAGACTGGGTTTCCTATAGAGGTGATTATTTGACTGTTGATTCTGTGTATTTAGCACACATATATTTTGTTATTGTATTTTCTTGTATCTATTTTATTACACATTACAAATTATTTTATTACAAATTACACATGATCTCACCCTTCCTGAAACCATCGTCTGTGATCTATCCTTAAATACCACACTTTGCTTCCTACTTTGTTACAGAGCCCCAGACTATGACATCACGCACGTGAACAAATTAACCTCACCTCACTAAATACTGATTAATTAAGAGATATGCCGCCAAGAATTCAGAATTAAACATATTACAAAGAATCAGAACAGTACTGAAATCATTTTGAAATGATGACAAGAAAGTTTACATTCTTCTGGAACAGTGTTATGGCCTATTCCTTTGTCAATAAGTCTTTGGATGCCTGAAATGGGCCCTTTGGATATCTTCATGCATTGAACAACTAGATAATCCTTTGGGCACTGGAGCCATAGCTCATATTTTAGGGTTGCTTAACTGTGACCTCTTGGCTGGATTCACACTATGCACTAAATAATACAGCACAGTATACAAATTAAAGTGGTGTGGTTCATATAGCCTGCTAAGCTGAAACCAAGTAAACTGCATTCATAGCTTAACACAATGTATGGACCAAATCTATTTTTTGACATTTTCCTATTTCCTATTGATTTTATCCTTACCTTGTCTCCAAAAGATAGAGAAATCCTTCTGCATCCTTTATTGCTTGCAAGGATGTAAAGGCACAACTTCTTCTCCATTGGCTGAGTGCAGACAATATTGATTTCAATTTATCCGCATCACGTGGTAATGATAGCTCATCAAATGTCTCTTAAATGTACAAGAGCAATCTGTGTTTTAGGTCCTCTGGCAACTCTAATATCATTAAAACTGTCCATAATGTCTGGTAATAAAACTATGTGTAGAGTAAAATAGGTATGCTATAACTCAGCTGTAAAAATCCAAAATTCTATTGGTTGCAGTAAAGAAATACAGAAAGCTCTAACTCTGCTGTCAGCTAGTGGACATCTGGATTTTTGTAACCTTGAGATAGCATATCTGGTTAAAAAGTAATATCTTGAGCCTTTAAGGGTATGTATATTTAATACCAAGCCTGTTAATGCTCCTGACAGGGCTTTGAGCCAATAATACATTATGTAGTGCAGATAATTTTGCCACGTCACTACCAGCTTCTGAAAAAAATGTTATCACAAAAACTGCATGGACTGTTTTGAACGCATAAAATAAATCTGATCGAAAACTTTGCCAGACAGCATAACTCTTTGAAGTAAAATTATTTTTTTAAATGCAATGCAAGCTATACATCCGGAAACAAAGGCTGCAATTTACTACTCCGTTCACCGCTATAAACATCACTCTACAAGCAATGCACCTTCAATTTGTTTAATTTAAATTGCTGTTAAAGGCACAGGGACAAAAGCTGAGAAGCCTAATGGCTGTGCCTATATTCAAAAGCAACAAAAATCTGAATATTGTATACACTTACTATGGAATAAGGGAAAATTAAAGCTACTTTGCATGTGTATTAACATATTTATACTTTCAGTTTCTTTTTTACGCAACTATTGGGATCTCAACAGAATGAAAACTTCCCCCCCTGGAGTTTCCTCCCAGGGCAAAAGTAGTGGACTTTCATTAGGAAAACAGGTGGGAGGAATAGTCAACTCATATCGCTCTTTCTGTCTAGGTTAAGGCCACTGAAACTGCTTTTAAAAGATACATAAGTATGATTCTGTCTTTAACATACCATCTACTTTTACCCTAAATCCATAGAACACAGGAGGTCAAAATCCTGAGCAAACATATAAAGGATTGTGTTTCTATTATCATTCCCCATATATGGCCCACCAGTATCCCATCAGGTCATCTTTCAGGGCTGAAACTAGCAAGGCTGGAAAGAAGGAATCAGAAACCAGAACTGGACATTATCAATGTTCTGTGAAGGTGCCTTCAACAACCAAGATCAAGAAATAAGTTGCCATATAAGAGCAGAGAAAGAGAAAGATGATATGAATTATAGGTCTCCTATAACTATGACTTGGAAGATCCTACAATAGTTATTTCCTTAAGAGTTTTTAAGCTAATAACATATCTATCCAGGCTCTGTCCGTGAGTCTTCAATTCCAAGGTCCTGCACATGTAAATTTAAGCTTCTAATCTACAGGAGAATTCTGGTCCACACCCTGGATGAAACTCTGATGCATCTGGTATTTTAGGCATGCCTCATACTTTTTAAATTAAAAAAAATCCACAAGTTTTTATTGAGCTGAGGAAGTTGTAAAATAGCCAGAAACTTGGCTATTTTGAAGGAAAAGGCAGGAGGCAGCTCTTTCTCAACGAAGGTCTGTTTATT
>JANHGD010005821.1:211913-222746 GCA_027560375.1 Imantodes cenchoa
CTTCGCGGTCTTTTTAAATCCGTTCGGCTATCGGCTGTCAGCCGAAAAACACGCGTCACGGGACCGGGAGGATTTCACCCCTGACACAGAGATAATATTCAAAAGTGACTCAGACAGATATCTTACTAATTTACTGAAGTATGAGGAGAGGAGATTCACTGCAATCATACTTGCAAGATTCTGTTATTATAGCCAGTCCCAACAAACCTTTTAGCTTTCCTGTGGAAAAGATCTCTCGGTCTGGTCTACCTAGTGGGGCTGACACCTTATCACTTTTGAAGCCTAATCCTTTTCTGCAAATCTGATGCTCTTCCATGTTTTTTTCCCTTCTGTTTATTCATTTAAACAAAGTCTAAATGCTATTTTACATTGACCTTTTGTGACAATTTATGTGTCTGGGGGAAAATATAATCAGTTAACATGCTTCAGTAAGCTTAGGACTCTCCAGATTCACTATCAAGATTCTGGGTTTAAATTACCTTTAAATTGCCTTATGTTTTTCAACTACAAGAAAAAGGAAAACGTTTTCTTCATTTAATATCATTATAATCCTGGTTCTGATAAAGAAAAAAGATGATGGCAGAAAATACCAGGTGAAAGGAAATGAGTGCTGCATCACTTTAAGTTATCCTGCTTTGGTGAGGCGTTCAGTGAGTAGAGAGAGATTTATTCATGACTTTTCTTAAAACAATTCCATTTCCCAACCGTTTTCTTTTTATTCCCATCTTTATCTTGCAGATTTCACAGATACTAAGCATGATCAGTGAGTTGTTTTGATTTCATTCCCAACCTTCTCTGGAGTTTTTCTAATGCTACTGATACTATGCTTTCTGTAAGTGAAGTCTATAGTAGGATCAACTCTGTGAAATCTGTAAAGTAAAAGGAAAAGCTGTC
Source organism: Imantodes cenchoa (assembly GCA_027560375.1). Classification (NCBI taxonomy): domain Eukaryota; kingdom Metazoa; phylum Chordata; class Lepidosauria; order Squamata; family Dipsadidae; genus Imantodes; species Imantodes cenchoa. Next base: position 212,808 of record JANHGD010005821.1, read on the forward strand.
ATTCCTGAAAGATATGGAGATAAATATGTTTCTTCTTAAAAATTCCCATGAAGATTTTTAAAACTTACTACTCTATAAAAAAAGAGTGGGAAGACTACATCTGTCCATTTGTATAATATACTGATTTTCACTCATGTATTAACACAAACTGCAGGCAAAAACAGCATTCACTAAAGAAACCTATAATTAGCTATGAAAGATCTAAATTTAATACTAAGAGACAATCTCTGTCTGTAGGGACAAATGAATCCCGGAAAACATAATGGGTCCAAACATGGTCCAGCACTTCAGCAAAGAACAACTCAAAATATTTTCTTAAAAAAAATCAAACTCAAAATAACAATATTTAAAAATTAATCTTTAAGGAAAAAGCAAAATGTATATAGCATTACAATAGTTCCTGGTGAGAATAAAAAATAGAGTATATTGCCATACTGAGTACTAAACAGATTTCTATATGTAGAAAGTTTCGTTCTGTTCCCACAGATTTAAAAACAATTCCACTACTTACCAATAAATGTAATTATAGTGGGAATTTAATTTGACAATGAAATGTAGTTGTTAAGGTGTTAGATTTGTATTGGGAAGCTCTACATTTATCCCTATTCAAACTCAAAATTGACTATGAGATTATGGGCCAGTCACTCTCTTTCAGCTCAACCAACTTACAGAATTGTTCTGATGCTAACAAAATTATAGAAGAATTCCATGTATGACATTGGGCTCTCAGAAGAAAAAAAAGTAAATACATGAATAAAATATTCATATATTGGACATCTGGCAAAACCATAAACTTAAAAGTTAACTACTTTTTCTAATTTTGAAAAAAAGTGTGATAACATAGATGCATATGGTATCCAAGCAAAACCATACTTAAGAATTTTTGCAATAATTCCTTAAAGGAGTATTGCATTATTACAACATCTTTTGGGAAACAATAGTAAGATCAGAACATTGCTTTTCCCATTTTCCTATCTTCCAAATTCACAAAATATGGTTTCGTAAAGCAAGCTAATTGAAATATATGACTGCAATACAAATCTATAAATGAAACTAAGGAATAATTAATTGCTTTAAAGACTTGGTATAATATATTACGGCAAAACCGTTCAAATGTTTCACCCCCAAAAGTAGGATGGAGATTTTAGTCTTATTAATTCTAGGAGCCTCATTGCATTGGCAGAGATTCTTGTTGCGGCCCTCTTCATTCTGATGGTAATTCACTTTTAAACGATTATGCCTTGGTTTAACAAAGAGATTTTGGATATCATTCACTTGTGTGGTGTCACCAACTCAGCATGAAAATCTGACTCATTGAGGGACCCAGACCTTATTCATGTTATTGAATGAAATGCAAGGTGTGATTTTAGCTCTTGTATTTCATTCTTGTGAAGCTTCAGATTGTTAGGCATCAACCTAATACACCATTACTGCACTTAGCCATATTATTGAAAAAATATCTTACATTTATATAACAATTTTCAGAATGAAATAGAATAGTAATTTGCAAATTAAAGCAAAGATCTCCAACTTTCTGAGAAGATTTGAGTTCAAAACAACTTTCCTATAAATGGCTAGCGTACTCTGGATTAATGAACTATGTGGAAAAGTGAAGTACAAATACAGTAGCTATGAATATTCAACAGTCTTCCCAAAGGGTAGACTCTCCAGGCTGGTCTTGAAGTAAGAAAGGTTTTTTTATTAGCCTCTGTTTGATAGGTTAATTAGGTCTAAGCAATAATTATCCTCTTTTTATCATGGTTTAGAGATGAAGTAGGGAGAAGGACCGCCGATATAAATTAGAAAAATGCCCTCTTACATAAGAAATCAAAGCATTTGGAGATAGATGGAACAAAGTATCTTTTATGGGCATCCATAACTATAGAGATCACTGAGCTCTCCACCAAAGGAATACAGAACAGTCTCAAAGCTCACAAGGTAATATAGGTCTGGAAATGATACCCAAGAGTTACAAAAGCAATGTAAATTATAACATGATCTACGAGCAGGACTGTAAGGGCTGATAACATAATGGGATAACCTCCTTCTCATCATGGAAAACATTAGTTTTTATTATTTGTCTCCTTCCCTCCAGGGTCAACATGCAGGTTACCTATTCTGCCTAATACGCAATACATTTCAGCATCAAATATGTAAGGACAGAATATTATTTAGCAACCATCCACCTGTCAGTGTTCACTGAGCACTCTGATTTTCGTGTACTAGTCGAGTGTAGAGCACAGCTATGCATGAATGGAAGCAGGCTTGTTCAACTGATATACCAGATGGGTGCTAAGAATTCAAAGCATCTTTATGGGGAAAAGGAAAATTCATCTGCTTGCTGAAGGTCATCTCATTGGTTCTGCAAATTGAGAACACCTATTAGGTATTGGTAATGCCTAATTACCTTCTCAATTTCCTTTTCAATCTCTGAAATGGAGCTCTGCACTTGCATTTAGCAAATGAGGACCAAAATAAATTCTAGATTTCAAATGAAAATAAATTTCTATTTATGTTCTCAATTACCTTCTGCAGCATAATTAGATTTGGTTACATGTCCTCACCACTTGTCTGCTTACTATTTTGGACTTACTGCTTGGACGTAATGTCTTTTCGCCCTTTCCTCCATACTATCCACCTGGCTTGTGTAACTGACATGTCATATAAAACAGTTCTCATCTTTAAATCTTTCATTGTAATGCAATTTTAGCTTTAGTTCTTGGACAACTCTAACACTATAAGGCATAGAAAGGCCTTAAGAGTTACCATGTGGTAAAATGGCTGGCTAATAAATTTAAATGATAATAATAATAGGGATACAAGTACTTAGGGGCTTTGGAAGCTTTGAACCAATTGCACAACCAAGTCAAGGAAGCTACTTCAACAAAATACATAAAGCGAGTCTGGAAAATCTTGAGATCAAAGCTGAGTTGAGAAAATATCATAAAGGCAATTAACACCTGGGCAATGCCTGTAATACATTACACAGCTGGAATAATTGATTGGACTCAGCTAGAACTTGATAACTTGGATCAAAAAACAAGAAAACTAATGAAAATGCACCATGCTCTCCACCCAAAAAGTGATGTTGATTTATTGTATTTGCCAAGATCTCAGAGTGGCAGAGATCTCTTACAGGTGAAATAAACTGTAGAAGGGGAAACACGGCTTAAATGACTACATTAAAAAAGCAAAGGAACCTCTGCTGAAGCTGGTGAACAAGGGAAACCTCTTGAAAACAACAAAATTAAAAGCAGGCGATCAAAAGGAAACAATTGAGCATCACTTTTCTAACTTGAAAAAAAAAAGCCTATGCACAGTCAATATCTGAAAGACATTGAAGGAAAGGCAGATACAAAGCTAACATAGAGCTGGTTGAGATCAGGAGTGCTGAAGAAAGAAACTGAAGGCTTCCTTTTGGCTGCCGAAGAACAACCCTTGCAGACCAATTCCATGAAAGCAAAAATTCTACAAGACAGCAACAACAACAAATGCTGCTTATGCAACGAGAAAGATGAGATAGTGGATCAACTTATCAGTGGCTGCAGCAAAATCTCAGACTAATTATCTATGTCATGATCGAATGGCCAAAATCATACATCAAGAGCTTTGCCAGAAGTTTGGGTTCAAATGCAGCAAAGGTTACTGGGAACAACAAATTGACAACGTTCTTGAAAATGAGGAAGTCAAGAGCCTGTGGAATTTGTGGATCCAAACAGACAGACATCTGGCCCACAACACGCCTGACAACAGTATTGCAGAAAAGAAAACAGTCTGGTTCATTGATATTGCAATCAATCTGGATGATTGCATTGAATTGGCACAACCAGAAAAAATAACAAAATATCGTGATTGCAAATTGAAGTTGAGCGACTATGGAGGAAATAAACAATGGTTGTACCAATAGTAAAAGAAGCCCTTGGAGCAATACACAAAGGGTTGCCTAGATACATGGAAGTTTTGAACTTATTAGATCTGAATATTCTGATTTTGCAAAAAACACACTCTACTCAGAACCGCTTATATACTCAGACGCTATCTAAAGTCCTTGTTTTTACCAGTCCCAGACTGTGTATTGAACTGAAGATTAAATCAATAATAATGATAATGATGATGAAGATGAAAATGATATTTGTGATACATTTTTAAATGTTCAGTTGACTGAGTTTCAAGTTTAATGAATAAAAGAGATCATAATAATGAAAAATTTCAGCATTCAATTCTGTGATGGAAAAATAACATTGGGAGAAACACTTCCTGTAGACATTTAACTGAAATATAAAAGCAAACAGCTAAAATAAAATAGATTGGAAAACTGTTTTGTGTAAATGATGACTTGTACAAAAATTGGATGTGGTAATGTGGATGTCACTGCCAGTATTGAATACATTGTCTTCTGTCATGGCTGCCTGTCAAATCAGTTTAATACATTTCTATATTGCTTCAAGCAGCAGTAGTGATAATGCTCTAACTATATTATATTATATTATATTTGATCACCAAGACTAGTCATTTTTTACACAATATTCATAATTAATGAAATAAAACAAAACAAGTAATTTCTAGAGTGCAACAAGCACTTCCCAATCAATTGTATCCAGATCCTCAGATATTAAAAGGAACTCAACTCATTTTGTGTCTATTAAGGGAATAGTCCATCCGGCTTGTCTATCTTTCTAAAATCTCTCTCCTTATGAATATTGAGGAAAAATATAAATAAAACTTTACAATTTTATTCATAGGATGGTATAACATTTGTGAAACAATGTAAGTGGATGAAACATGCCAAATATCTTAGAAATTAGTACCTTTTATTTTATATCACGGCAGATGGGACAAGAAATCCTAATAGCTGTTCACACAGTAACTAGGATTTAGGGAAAGATTTTAAAACAACACACTTTCCATTAGGTATTTCAGGTAAATGCCACGAATCTTTTGTTTTGAGAACCAATGAAATTTGCCACACAGATTGAACATTATAATGAAGAACGTATATAGCTATTTTCAGCTAGCTAGATAAATGTAAAGAGTGAGGGAGATGACCCGGAAACAAACATTCGGAAACTGTTACATAAATAAGGACAGAAGTATTCCAAAGTTCTGAGATAGCAGATAGTATTAAGAAAATGACTTCTCCCTGACTCACTGGGATTTACGCAGGAAAGCATGAGAAGCATAATCAGACTTGCAAAATTTGTAATCTATTTCAATGAAGCATATTCGGGCCTTCCTATAGAGTGTTTCCTGATGTGGTCTATTTCAAGTGTTCACAGATGGAAATGGAAGACTCTATGACAAACTTTAGCCCTTCTTAGATATGATAAAACTGATTGTCAGAAAGTAAGGGCAAAGATAAATTGTTAAGATATCTTTTTCTTTAAAATGTAGCTTTTAACCCATTCAAGTAGATAAGACAACACTTATTTTTTTCTATGGAAGGGAGAAGGGAAATAGTGAGAGGAACAAATGGTTAAACGTTTAGCATTCCAGGAAATTATTCTCTCCTGTCCCAAGGTGCTATGATTTGAGGGCAGAAATGTCAGTGACTGAGTTTAATAACCCCTCTTCTTTTCTTTCCCATCGAAGTGTTTTGTAAGACCAAGCTCCAACTGTTTTAGAAATCAAATAGCATATGATATAAATGAGGTAGAATCCCTGAAATAGATATCAAAAGCAATGTATCAAAGATCATTTTTGAATGGGAGATAGGAAATATGAGCGCCATTTGATCTGCTTCAAATGAATCAAATTGTCCCAATTATCTGAATTCAGGTTTTGTATTAACTGGAAGTATGCTCAGTTCATTCTTACACAAGCACATCCAACCCAATCGTATGCTCTGAGTCATTTTCCTACTGCAATCAGTGGGGATAGGTATTATTAACCATTTCTTTGCACAAATGCAGTTTATATGTTTGTTACATCTAACAGATTGAAACTTATTTTTCCACATTTATAAAAAAATCAAAGAAAATAATATCGTCAGGAAGGGATTGCCTATTTAGTACCAATGCCATTGTTAGCAGAACCGGGACATAAAGACCTAAAACAAACAGGGAAAACACGCAGAGTAACATTTCTTGAATTCTTTCCAATCTCTTTTCCAGCAGTGGCCCTAGGAGGCCATTCTATGTAATGAAGTACTCACTGTGTGTTTACTAATTATTGTAGTCAAATAATCTACTGTATTATTAGTTTATGGATTTTCTAAGATGAATTTCCTTCAAAAAAATTTCTTGGCAGTAATATGAAAATAGTTTGCCATTATCTTATTCCAGGATATTTTTCAACTGCCCAATTTAATTTATGATTACCTAAAGTTATTGATTTCTTTACAATTTCTACTGAATAGTTGTTTTAATGATTTTGTTAGCCGTTTCTGGACCTAATGTTCTAAAGGGAAAGTTTAAAAAATATTTTCAATCAATGAAAACAGTAAGGATCAAATTTTAGTCTTTTAAAAAATAAATCTGGATTTGAACACGGTTCTTCTTGCTTCCCCAGAATATAAAAAAATGGTTATCCATATTTTCTGTGGCAAAGAGATGGACAACTCATAGCTTCTGAACCATAGTCCCTAGCAACCCATGTGCAGACCCAAAGCTTCAGATGGTATCACCAGAATTCTATAACAAATTATCCAAGTTTCAATTGTGCAATGTTTGCTCGATTTGGGAGGTTCTCAGTAGTTTTAGATGCAGTTATAAGAATTCAGATTTGCCATTGGAGTAGTATACCAGGTTCTGGAAACAGTGAACAGTAGCCAAATCAAGATAACATTGCCAATTTATTTATCTTTCATATCCAAACTGTAACTATTTTCTGTAGAAACTAAGCATTCCAATCTCATTAAATTTTATCTGTAAAATTAAATACATGCTTTCATCAAGTGATAAACAGGTGGGACTAACATATTTTACACTGAAGTTTCTGAATCATATTCAAAGACTACCCCAGATATAATAACGTAATTATCTCCCACTGCTAAAACAAAATAAATGTAAGTTCCTTGTATTGCATATAAGAATTTTTTGGAAGATTGTATTTTTCTATTATCTCTTTATAATGTAGAAAATTAAATTTGCTATCTATATTTTCATCCAAATATGTTTAGTCCAAATGGAAATGTTTGGACAATCTCAGAAGAAAACAAGTACGTATATATATTTTCGCCATGGTTATCTATACTTTAATGCATATCTGTCTACATATCTGTCTCCAGTTCCTTCTTTTAAAATGTGGGCACTATCATATCACCTCACATTTATGGAAATTAAGTTGAACAAATATCTATTGCAAATCTGGATAATTGATAGCTGTAAAGAATTTTAAAATTATGAAATATTGAAAATAGATCAGTAATACTTACTTCTAATACAATGTTATATTTCAATTTGGAATAGTAAACTATTCAAAAGAATGCATTCAAAGATACTATGATTTATATTTTTAAAAATTGTCCCAAATTAGACAAACTTGATAGTGCTGTAGTTTAGTCCATGAAGAATATTTTTTTAGTCTGTGGTCATGTGATACTTCCTTTTCATAATGGTTTTCTATTGGTCAGAACGCAGTCAATTCCAGAGTTGTTATAAGTAGATGTATGTATGTGTGTATGTGTATGTGTATGTATATGTATATGTATATGTATATTTATAAACCGGCAAAGATAAAGAGTTCTTTTTTTTAAAAGTTATTGCTTAGTGCAAAAATAAACTTTTTATAACATGAAGTCTATTACATTATTTATCTATTCTGTAGATATAAATGCCAAAGAAGGACAAAAATACTAATTCAACAATAGTAGAACATCTATTATCTACATACTTGAGATTCTGTTTCTCTTCCTAACACTTACTCTTTCACAATTTGCAAATACAACTGAAGTTTTTTAAAAATGAATTAAGACAGAAAATATTAGGAGTTTTAAATGATTATGTGGGAATAGAAGGCATAACTATGGAACAGATATCTAGATAGAAAAGAAGCAGAAATTCATAGGGAAAAAACCTACTCATTCTTTATTATAGACTTTAATTAATGCAGTTCTGACCAGATTAGTTTCAATCAAAAACACAAGGAGCTGAAATGCCCAAAATGCCCAATCTAAGCTATCTGACTGCTAGATCTTCCTTCAAGATGCTTCACAGAGGGTTATTTTACCCTACAGTCAAATGAAAATTAAAATGTAGCAGTCTTGGGTTATTCAAAACAACCCAAAGCAGGATAATATCGATTATATCAGACTAAGAAAATGAATAATTCAGAGATACAAAGCAAAGATTAATCAGAATTCACAAATATAGTATTTGTTTATATATGGACAGGAGCTGCACAAATGATCCAATTATACATTCTTTTATTACTGCAGCTGGCTCTGTAAGAGGACAGAATTAATTTTTTTCTTAAAGGGTAAAAGAAAAAGCCACATGTCCCCTGCTGAATAAATATCAATACCAAAGTCATCTTACCATGTATGTGCCACTGTGAAACGTCGACGTTGACGGATGCTTTTATTCACCAGCAACTTTCTGAAAAAGCATGGAGAGTTCCTTGGAGAACTGCGGGGGGATATTTTCGGAGAAGTGGTTCTGTTCCCGGACACTCTGGGCAGCTCAAGTTCTAAATGCATTTGTTCTTTGAAAGTCTTTATATAAACATCGGTCTCCGGAGCAGCAAGTTCCCTAGAAGAATCTTTTGCTGTCATAGCTTGGAGATTATGTTAGCTCTCACCATACAGAAAACACAACAATAGCACAACCCAAAGACATTGCTGGGGATTCAGATGCTGATAAATCGACAAGCTCTGTGCTGGTCATTCATCGCATGTAGATCTGAATGAAAAGGCTGCCTAAAGAAATGGCAGCATAATCGAAGAACGGATAAATCAATCCTGTCAGAAAAGAGCTTTATCAGGCTTGGCTTTGCCTCTGAAAATGCACCAAAGTGCTTTCTGTTTCGGTAGCCTCCTTGTGGATGTGGGTTGTCTGCAAGCTACATGGTGTGACACTCACTGAATTCATTCAGCAGCATATGCAGCTCATGAAAAATTCATAAGGACTCCCCGTAAGTCCTTTGCCAGATAATGTTCGGATTAAAATACCTAATCAACAGAAATAGAACATTGTGATGTTGTTTCTCCCTGATCCCTGAAAAATGACTGTTCCCCTTCCTATTATCAGACCTAATTGAAAATGGTTAGTTGATATTCAGCTTGTTTTGTTTGAAAGGGTTTTCATTCAGAATTATCTGTTCACAGCTCAGATTGCAACTGCTCCTCCTACAACATGCTGATTGGATCAAATTATTTTGACAATTGGGTGCTCGTCCTTCCCTATACATTAAAACAGCACAACATTTTATCAGTCTGACAGCTTCAGAACAGATTATATACACAAGACACCAGTTTTATAATCTTTGGACAAATGCAAAAGCTATAACGAGACTGTGAAATAAGACTTGTTATGAATTTAGGGCAAATTGAAATATGTCTGACACCAACAATTAAAAAAAGATCAATAATGAACTATAGCTTTACTATCCTATGTTTCCTAAAAACTTTAAGACCAGAAGGGAAATGTCAATGCTAGGGTGAAAACCAATAGCAAGGTAGGCAGGCAGAAAGCACTTAAACACATGTAAGAATTAAATGATTGCTAATATCTTGCAAAGAAACAATTAACATAGCAACTTCTAAAACCAGGCAGAAAACTTCAAAATTTTATAATCACAAATGCAAAGAGATGGTGAGTTAATGCTGGATTCACTCCTATTATTATTAAATCAAACCTTTTTAATTGAAATAGGAATACCATTTTGTATAGCAGTGGTGGCGAACCTTTTTGGGTTCGTGTGCCAAAAGGGGTTTGTGTGGGCGTGGCAGAATGTGTCCACATGCCCACCCACTCCTTGCTGCCCATGCGCATGCGCACAATC
>JANHGD010005821.1:297552-313400 GCA_027560375.1 Imantodes cenchoa
TAAATTAAATTTGGCTGCTAAAAAACCCTCTAAAACCCATTTTTAAAATTTAATTTCAGGCAAGACCAGCTTGCCGGGACAGCCATGTTTTTAAATTGCGGCGGAAAGTGGTCAGGTCGGGTGCCGTCCGAAGATCTACCGGGAGGTCATTCCAAAGGTGATGATATAATGATATAAAAGTGCTGCAAATTTAATAAATATGATTATAAGAACTATTTTATTCAAATTTTAAAAGAAGAATAGTAAAAATTTCACAAATAATTGTAATTATTTATTTAATTTTATTAGAATTAGATAAAATAAGGAAATAGAAAATCCCATTTAGAAAAAATATAAAAGATCAGGCTACGCATGGTCCAAAAGAACTGAAATGAAAAATCATGTACTGTATATCTTAGTTTCGGTACAGTGTATTAGGTTGAATAAAAATTATTTAGCTATTAATATAAAATAAATAATATGTTTTCATGTAAAGTTTTAATTTTTCTTAAAAAATCAAAATAGAATAAATCTTGATTGAAATTTGAATTAGGAAATTTAGAAGATAATTATGGTGCATTCTTTAATTATTAGTGACAAGAATCACATAAATATCTTCAAGGTATCACATTATGGAATTTTATATTAGTCTAATGGAATTTATATATTTAAAACAAATTTAAAGAAATGCCACTATAAATTTATATTTCATTTTAAAATGTAATTAAAATGAAATAGAAGGCCACACTAATATTTTTATTCATAATATTTGCTGTAAAAGCAGTTTACTTTTTAAAATCTTGTTTGAAACTCAATTCCTTTTACATGTGATAAATAGTTTTTCTTAATTTATAATCCTAACAGCGTCCATGGGCGCTGCAATCTTTTTTGGGGAATTTTTTTTTTTAGAATTTTTTTATTTTTATTTCCGGGTTTTTTTTTCTTCTGCACATGCGCAGAAGCCAAGTTTCCAACACAGTGCATGTGGCCACCATCTTGCTTTCGGCTTTTTGGGGGGGGAGGGGATTTTTTTTTAAAAAATCAATATATTTTGGGGGGAAATTTTTTCTGGTTTTTTTTCTGCACATGCGCAGAAGCCAAGTTTCTGGCACTGTGCATGTGGTCACCATCTTGTTTTTTGGCTTTTGGGAGGGGATTTTTTTTTTGGAATTTTTTCCAGGTTTTTTTTCTTCTGCATATGCATAGAAGCCGAGTTTCCGGCACTGTAAATGCGGTCACCATCTTGTTTTCAGATTTAAAAAAAAAAATTGGATTTTTTTTGCCATTGCACATGTGTGGCCACAAGGCATGGGAGGAAGCGAACTGGCAGTGAGGTAAATTAAACCCACCCCTGAATCAACCTTTACCCCAACAACCAAAACTAGGCATACATGCCCCTAATTTACTCAACTTCCTCCAGACCCATTACTACAGACCTTAAATGCAAGCTATTTAACGCAAGAAGCCTTGCAAACAAAATGCCTGGATTCTTCTTCTTACTAAATATGGCTATATTTGATGACATATTTGTCTGCAAGACATGGTTAAATGTATCCTTTCAGACTCCATTACCAAAGTAAGTGACTATCATGTTTACTGGTCCGACTGTGAAACCCGTAGAGGGGGTGGTGTTGCTATCTTTTTTAAAAAGTCCCTAAATCTGAAAAAGATTCAAGTTACACAGGAACTTGCTCTTCCTGAGGCCATTACCTGCAAACTGTCCTTAAACAACACATTTCACTTCTTACTATGTTACAGAGCCCCTGACTACAACCTAGTTCATGCGAACAAACTAACTTCACTACTAATGTGGGCAGCCTCCTGCCCACACCCTCTTATCTTTCTTGGTGATCTTAATTTACCCCTTATTAATTGGACTCTAAATGAATGCACATCTGAACCCATACATTCAACCCTGTACAATGCCGTCACTACTCTGGGACTGGATCAATTAGTAACTCAACAATTGCCTTGATCTTATCTTCTGCAACAGTTAAACTCAATTTATGGTCTACAAACAAAAGAACACTTTTCAAAAAGTGACCACAGCATGATTGACTTTTGTCTCAACTTACGTCCTTACAAAGAATATCATAACAATGGAACCACAAATTATAACTTTAAAAAAGCCAACTATGATCTCATAGCTGCCAACCTCACATCTCTTGATTGGCAAATTCTGTTCAATGACTGTAATACTACTGAAGACTATTATAACAAATTTTTGCTCTAAGTCAAAAGAGTCATTAAACTATATGTACCATTAATAACCCCCAAAACCAGAAAAAACTAATTACCCATAACAATAAGGAAGCTTCAATACAAAAAAATATCTTTGGCAGAAAAACAAAACTGGCTACGTAATTAACTTTAAAAGCTGTTACAAAACCTTATGCCACCAGATAAAGGCAGAATGCACCAATTATCACAGCAAACAAGAGGAAAACCTTCTACGCACAAAATCCACCCGCACCTTCTATAATTTTGTAAACAACAAACTTAAAGATTGAGATCTATCCCACCTTAAAAGGGCCTAACAGGAAAGACTGCAATGAAGCCGTTAAGGCCAACCTCTTCAACACATTCTTCAGTTCAGTCTTTGTAAACAGCAATGACTAAAGCCCCACATTTCCAAGTCTTACCACAATTAATTGCAACAATCTGCTACATATCCATTTTACAGAAGATAATGTTCAAAAAACACTATGCAACCTAAAACCATCTCTATCCATTGGCCCTGATGGATTATGTGCCTACTTTTTTAAAAAAGCTTTCCACTGCCATATCAGAACATCTAAGCATAATCTATGAAATATCCTTCAAAACCAATAGACACAATTTACACAGACTTCTGCAAAGCCTTTGATTCAGTGGTACATGACAAACTACTGTTAAAACTACACTCTTATGGCATTTCTGGACCCCTACATAAGTGGATAGCTGCATTCCTGTCAAATAGGCAACAAGTAGTTAAAACAGGGAGCGCCTTATCAAACCCTGCATCAGTTAACAGCATCCCCCAAGATAGTGTTTTAGGACCCACACTCTTTATACTTTACATAAATGACCGTTGAGATTATAATATAAGCAACTGCATCCTCTTCGTTGATGATGTAAAACTATTCAACACCACCAACAATACTGTTGCCCTACAAAACGACCTTGACTATGTGACAGAATGGTCAAACAATTGGCAACTCCAAATCTCAACCCCAGAGCTCACTGTAACAGCATTGCCAAAAAGGCATTAAGAGTTGTCAATCTAATCTTGCGAAGTTTCTTCTCCGGTAATATTGTACTGCAAACTAGGACATACAAAACCTTTGCTAGACCAATCCTTGAATGTAGCTCATCTGCCTGGAATCTGCACTATATATCGGACATTAACACAATTGAGCAAGTCCAGAGGTATTTCACGAGAAGAATACTCCACACCTCTGCTCGTAATAAAACACCTTACGCCACCATGCTTGAAATTTTAGGCTTGGATTACCTAGAACTACGCTGCCTATGGTCTGACCTAAACGTAGCACACAAAATTATCTGCTACAACATACTACCTGTTAATGACTACTTCAACTTCAACCGCAATAATACAAGAGCACGCAATAGATACAAACTCAAGTTAAACTGCTCCAAACTCGATTGCAGAAAATACGACTTCAGTAACAGACTTATCAATGGCTGGAATGCACTATCTGACTCTGTTGTTACATCCCCAAATCCCCATAACTTTAACCTTAAGACTGTCTACTGTTGACCTCACCCCATTCCTAAGAGGTCTGTAGGTGGTTTGCATAAGTGTACCATCATGCCTACAGTCCCTGTTCTAATGTCCCCATTTATTTGTATCCATTTCATATATTCATAAACACGTTTATACTTAAATCTGTTATCTAATACATGCTTGACAAAAATAAATAAATAAATAAAATAAAAATATTTCTTTCAGATCTTGCCCAAATTCTGGGGGCTGCATGAAGACATCTAAGTTGCTTGCTGAGAATTTGGAAGTGGCTTCTCAATGCTATCTTCCAGAATATTTTTCAATATACCATTGTAGCCTAAAGTCCTATTACAGGTAGTCTTCAGATTACAATGGAAATTGGGAATGGAATTTCTGTTACTAAGCAATATAGTCCCTCAAGCAAATACTAGCAGATCCATCCCTCTTAGTTTTTTCCATAATCAACCAAGATCTTGTAAGGAAAGGCTGTGCACAAAAGACTGAAGTGGCCTGTCTTTAAGAAATCATATGGATAACCCTCTTAGTTTGGGATTTCATATTTGATGAGCTCCCCTTCATTTTTTCCTATATCTTTCTAGTCTCAGAAGTATTGTTCTGTGTTTTAAGTGCCTGAGAGAAAATATTAGTGTTGTTCTGTTTAACATGGACATTTTTCTCAGATCTGATCCCCAGTGTACCTTGGTTAAATTAAAGGCCGGGAAAGGTTTTTGCTTAAGCTTTGGGAAGCTCTGTAAACCAGAATAAACACTATTAGAACAAAGTGATTTACCAATAGACTGTACAGTCAACTAGAAAAGTTTTGTCTTATGTCAAGGGGAAGGGAGACAGAGAAAGATTGTATGTATATTCAGCTTTAAATAAATGTAACTGAATGTGGTACCACTCTTTAATACCCAAATGTTTACTTCATTCCAGAATTCAGGATATGGAACAATGAATTAAAATTACCAAGAACACAAATCCCAGCTGAATATTATGGAAACCTTCCTAGCAGTAAGAATAATTCTTCATTGGAACCAATTTCTTCAGCAATTCTAGCAGAGATTAGATAGATATTAATCAGTGCTTTGGATTCTTGGTCTGGGCAGATGACTATAACTGATGGACAAACTAAGTAGCTATCTTCAACTGTATGACTCTATCACTTTATTATTCCATATATCCATTTCAATACAGTTAATGGATTATCCTCCATGAATTTAATAGTATTCCTCTGTTATGTTAAAGGAAAGTGCAGATAGTGACTCTTCACAATATGTGTTTCTATATTAATGTTTTATAACATAGAAGCACATTTCAATTCTATAGTGAAGAGTCAATATCTGCATTTTCCTGAACCACCCTGTATTATGTTCTGTGGATATCTAGGCTAAATTTGAATAAGCATGCAGCTAAATAGTATAAATCAGTAATGTATTATTGAGACCATCCTATCCTTTGGATCAAGTGCATTGTCCTTGGGATCAATGGACACTCATAGAAATTTTTTAAAATAAAAATTGGTTGCCATTTTCACATAACCAGCATTAATTTATCCAGTTGCTACTGCACCTATGACAATCTAGCTTACTATATTGTATCTTTCTGATAAACAGACTCCTTGTAAAACGACTGTAAGCGTATCTAAATACTTTTAAGAATATTTCAGAAGCACATCGAAGGAGAACATACTCAGATGAAAGGGTTGTAATTGAATGAATAGTTTATACATCTTACAGAAATAGGGTTCTGGCTTATCATCGCATAAAAAGTTATACCATAAATTTCATGGTATATGTACTGTACACTTCCGTAACTGGTGCCTACATTACTGTAAGCTAGATTTCAAAATGCTACAATGAAGTTGGCAAACAAACACATCATAAGGCACAGTGTAAGAATTCAGAGACAACAGCAGTTAAACATTTAAAGTGCTACTAGTAAATAGTACAATTACAATCAAAAGACTCCAAAATAATTGCTGTGACGTAACACATAGCATATAGCTAAATTTATCCAGATTATATAATCAAAAACATATTTATACATTCAAATACATGACATGGGCTATTGATAAACAGCTTTTCCAGGAGGATAATTATGTATTTATTATAGATAATAGCAGTCTCTGTTCAGCCTTTGTAAAAGCAAACTTGCACTGGACGTTGATGGTTAAAACTAAGCTGAGAAAAGAAATGAGATAATTCTCCAGGAGTTTGCATAACATTAGGAAATGTATCTGAGTATTATTATTTTCCTCCTCCTCCTTATAGCATACACTAAATAACTCATAATTGTTGTTCTGGTTTATTTTGGAATGTTCCTTTTGTATGTAATTCGTAATTTTAATCTGATTCTAATTATTATTATAGAACAGAAAACATTAAAATATGTTTGAATGTGGATTTCCCAAGCTGTAAAACCTAAAAAAAAGTGAACAAAATATTTTTTCTCTACTAAATGTTTTTTTATGTTTTTTTTCTGCCCAGCATGGGGAAAACCAAAAGTAAAAATTAAAGGATTTATGTGAATTATGTATAAACAGAATCTGTTAAGTAAGATATAATATAGAATGGATATATTCTGCTTCATCTTAGTTTGACCACATTCAACTTTACCTATCACATTTTTAAAGCAGTGATTCAAGCACATTTTATAACCAGTTGATTTGTTTCAAATATTTTTCAGCAGTATTAATCTATAAAAGGAATACATGCCATAAATGTCCAATTTAATGCATTCAAGATTAGAACTCTTCTACATCAGTTCCTTTGTCCATCATCTAATACTCAGAAACTTTGCTATCATTGTTTACTTAACAGTTAAAATTTAATTAGAACAATTAATTTGAAATCAGAAACATTTCTAACAAAATTTATGATGGAAAATTACCTAGATGTTGTCTAGATATTGTCACAAAACTTACATGGACAAACACTGTTCGTTTTTGTATGCATGAATAAAAGCATGCCAACTTTCCAAATTTGATTCTGAAGATAACAATACTGTTCATTCTCTTGCAAATTAAAGTCTTTGAGATACAATGCTGTGTCAAAGGGTGGACATGTGCAGTTTCATTCATAAAGAGCATATTCAAGGGCTGCATAAATATGTTACCTGTGTCAGTATTCATGTATTGCACAAAGGTTCCCTCTATGCAATAGGATATTTGTAGCCATGCCCATTGACCTGCTATGGTTCCTATGTCAGTATAGAATAATACACTGATATGAAACTTGCAAGATTAGAGACGTAAGACATGCTAGCACAAGTTTAGTTATTTCATTGACGCCTCAATCAGAAAATGCTACAGACATCATCCTGAGAATATCACTGAAGCTCGATTATCACTCAAATAGCAGAAATTTGACAATACAACAGCAGTTTATTCACAAGTGCAAGTTAACTATGGAAAAAAGAACCTTCTTATTTGGAAAGATAGAATTTACTTTGTCTTTCCAGATAATCAAGCAAATATTAAAACTGTCCAGCTGTTCTCCGTAAGGAAAACACAATATTGCACTATTTAGGAATTAAATAATATGGATTATTAATAAAACTTGAAAATCTAGCTATTCACTTGCAAAATACAGAATTTGCCAAAATGTTCTGCATGAAGAAAACTTGTTGGACATAACATTATAATCAAAATAAATTAGAAGTATGGATTAATTAAGCTTTGCTACTAGCTGTCTCGTGCATTTTAACTGTCAGTGTTTGAAACTGTGGCATATATGGTATGAAGGTTTGAAGGGGCCTCTCACAGTTACAGATAAAAGGATTTAGATCAGGTGTTTGAGAAATCCTCATGCTTCTAATAAGAGTATTGGTATGAAAGTTATATGGTGCCACATTTGAATTTTCTGTTGAAAATATATCATTTTCATTATTTTTTAGTGGGCCCATGCCTAAGTAAAACAAACTTCTCTCTGGACTGTCACCTTCAGTGAAAGTTTTATTCTGTTCTGAAGATTCTGAGAAACCTTCAGAGGAAACAACAGACAGAGAGAGAGTTTTTCTGGGAGGGTCTTGAAAATATTCAGGTAATATCAAAAATGCTTGATTTCCTACTGCCCAAGAAATGCTAGAGAAAGAAGCTGGAACTGAAGACTTAAGATTCACAAAACTTCTGTCAAAAGGACTACTTGAATCCTTTGGAGGCTCATAAAGCCCACTTGACATGGAGCCACTTATAATAGTTGCATATTTTACATTACATTGTTCTGACATGCCTCTTTTATTTTCAGCATCATGGGCATTCTCAGAGAGACTGTTGCTATTGAAATGACCACTAGAGCAAATTGAGTCATGCTCAAAGTCCTGAATGGTTGAAAACAGTGAGTCAACTGCTAGTAACTCTTGTCTATCTTCATGTTTCATTGCTTTATCAATACTGATATCTTCCAATACTATTTCTGATTCCAGAAGTAGCGGACCAAATGACAATGCTTCAGGATGCTTGAGAAAGAGATGCTCAAAGGTTTCAGGCTAAAAAAACAAGACACATTGTAAAGCTCATTTATCAGTTAATCGTTCATACTGAAAAGAATACAAGAATAAGAAAAATTAAGCAAATGAATATTTTATTATATTTCAATCTGGTTCTTCATTTTCAAAGCCAGATGAATTACATTTTTGAAATAATTTCTTTTGGGGGGGACCAAATTATGGTATTGAATCTAGATGTCATCACCCATAATCTAGTTCAGATTAAATAAAGTGTACCAACATAAGGCAGACACATTAAAGTAAACAAAGATATATCTGCAAGTTTAAATATACCATTTTAGATATTTAATTTTTATATGCTTTAAAGTAATTGTTTAAACCCTAGTTTTCTGTCTTCTCGATTAGAAATATGGATATAATGCATCTTCCTTTCAATAAACAGGAAATTAAGAATACAGTGACTGTAAAAAATAACTGATGAATAAAATGAGTCATAATCAAAATAACTACAAAGCAAACCTGCAATTCTACACACACTTACCTGTCAATAAAACAACTGAAAATATTTTATTCTGACTCGAGTTTATATTCTGTGGTACAGCTGTGTCTCCAGAAATCATCACTCATTGGTATGCAATACAAGTGTTTATCAGGTTTTGCTATTCCTCTCCAATATCCAGAATGGAGTTCAATGTATTTCTCATGTAGACTACATCAACAATACATGGTGATATTCTCTAAATTCAAAGATACTCTTTATTGGTCATGCTAAACTCCTGTTCAGATCAACAACTGGCAAAATTTTCTGCCTTTCTTTCTGAGTGGTTAAGGATATCTCCAAAACTGTGGGAGATGTTTTGCATCTCAGAAGCATTGCTTCTGTCACCATTCTCTAAAAAAAACATTTCTGCGCAATTTCTTAGCTTAGCTTTATTGAACTTTATTAAAAATGTATTATGGAGCTGCCCTTTCATATATTTTTTGTTGCTGGAAAATTAGTGCCTAGTGGCCTTATCCAAATCAGGATCAGCATGCATTGAGATGGAGAAGGCGTATGAGAATTTGATGCAGCTTTTGTGGTGGCAATGCACATCTTGTTTCCAAGTTACATTAGTGTCATTGGGTAATCAAGAGAATCATTGCAATTTAAATTGAGTTCTAGAATGCTTGGAGGTAGCTTTTTCATTCATAAGAACTTCTATCAGTGCTCCATTTCAAGTTCTGTGTCTTCCCCTCCCCCTCTAAAGCAACATAGTTCCCCTGTATAGGGTTCTGGGGCTCTTGCAACAATACCAGTTATCTGCTTTTCTTTGCCACAAATCTGTGTGAGGAAATTAATGTGGGGGGAAATGGGTTGCAGGCTGGATACTGATTTCTTTGTTCCTTTACTAGTCAACTAGAAAGAGTCCAGCCTAGCTGTAAAGATTTTGGCAAAAGCTTCAATGGATACTCATGGATCTTTGAAAAAATGGTGTTGAGCTAACAGCAGGGAATTTGCACACCGCCCACATGGAGTGCTTTTAATATTCTGTTTGTCACAACCCTGCATAGATATGCTGCTAAAATATGCAGTGCACAATGAGAGAAAGAAAGAGAAGGGGAGGATTAACGAAGTTTTGATAACAGCTGAAATGGGTGAAGAGAGCCTACAATGTAAGACTTTCACAAATACCTTGGACTCTGAGGTTTTTTGAGAGTAGCCAACAGCTAATGTGGCTGTGGTATAACATGCAGTATTCTGTTACAACACTGTAATGAAGAGGAATGTTTATATTTATTCATATTTAAGTCCTGTGCTGACAGAAGGATGGACAGACAGACAAAACGCTGCCCTCCTTTGCAGAATTTGATCCCAATAGTCTGTTGGGTTGGAGATAATGAATTAATAAAAACGTTATGTGTTAGGAAAATTATTAGCTGATACAAAATAGGTTTAATTTAAGTTTATCTGCTATTGATATTTGATTGTAGAATCATTTATGATGTGACAACTGAAACATATTTGCAAGAGGCAGTCAAAAGACTCCATAAGATTCTATTTATGTCTGAAATACTCATACACACTAACTATAGCATGTGTGTTTATGTGTATGTGGCACACGCAAACATACACAGGGCAACGAATACTAAGAAAATAGATAAACTCTTTTTATTCAGAACTTCGTGTCTGTCAACAGGATAATTCTCTGTAAATGGAACAGAATGAGACCAAATCTGCAGCAGGGGAAACACGCACGTCTGACGTGATGCGAACCAGTAGGGAAGGTAAGTAGAACCCACCCCTGGTATAGAGATACCCTACCTGAATACTGTGTCATGCTCTGGGCTCCACGGTTTAGAGAGGGCAGTGACAAATTAAATGCATAGAAAGGCTAAGATATAGTGAGGGATCTAAAATAAAGCTTTATGAGGAAACGCTAGATAATCTGGGTATGTTTGACCTGTTCACAGCTGATGAGTGAATATTAAAGCAGTGTTCAAATACCTGAAGTGTTGTCACATAGAGGAAGGAATATTTATTCTCTATTGCTCCCAAGGTCAGGATGAGAACCAATGGATTAAAATGCAAGGAAGTAGGTTCAGCCAGACATTAGAAGGAACTTCCTAATGTTATAAACTGTCAGCCCATGAAACAGACAGCCACGTGAAGTGGTAAACTCTTTGCTATAGGGCTAAAGAGCCTCCAGGCATGATTAATCAGAGATGCTTTGGTGCAGGATTTTCAAACCTTTTCACAGAACCTGTAATTTCTTTCTAAAGAAATTCCTGCCATCTCTAATCAAGAAGCAAAGCTCACGATAGGAAATTCATTGTGTTTGAATGATGTCTTTTCCTTTTTGCACTTAGTTTATCATGGAATCCCATCAAATAGTTCCAGAGCTTAGGGTTCCATAGAAAACAATTTGTAAAACTACTTCATTCAACCCCCTGTCCCATGCATACAACAGTGGAGTGCACATACCCTGATTAGTTTCTGGGAATTAAGTGCACACATACAAACACACGCACACAATACTTTATTACACAGAACACATATAAATGCTTATGGCCACTGCTGCTAAAGGGGTTGAGAAAATTCCAGAAACGATCCCCCTGAGCTTGTCAAATATTTATCAAGGAATAATTTCTGTCGTTCTTGTTTATGCTACATTTTTTAATTGTTTGGAATTATAATATCCAGGTTTTTCCAATCTATCCAGACTAGGTTTTTCTGTCTTTCTAGTAGAAGGGCATGGAGAGCAATTGCCTATACAGTCGCCAAGAGTTGAAGATGACTGACTGGTTAAAACAAGTAGAAGGGCACCAGCAAACAGCCAAGATCCATTTGTTTCTCCTAAAAATAGGGATAGATTTCCTACTCCCTATGATTTGCTGGTGGTCTGCCTGCTTGTGTTTGTCAAGTCTGCTGAAAAGTGAGAGTGGACAAAAGACTGTATTGAGTTTCTATCATTCATCTGGTAGTAAATATTGTGTCCAAATTAGGAAGAATACTTGTCTTTTGATAAATACTTTATTATTTTTTCTTTTATAGCTTTAGGAAGTTACTTCAGGATATACATCTCTTTTTCAAGTGCCCTGAACAAATTAGAAATCAGGACAAAAAAAATCCTGCTCATTTATATGTCATTCTGTTCATTGTCAACACTTCCTTTTTATAAGATAGCATTCTAATGAAGTAGACGAGCTAAAACAGAAGATAAAATTATCACTGGAATTAGACTAAATAAAAGCTAACATGTTCAGAAATAAAGCTTTCTGAATGTTCATAATTGTCATTTCAAGAATAATTTGAGTATGACGTTAAATGTAGTAGAATACTCAGCAAAAGCTACATGGCCTTGAATGTATTGCGTTTAGCATGAAATTGGACAGAATAAGTTTGTACGTTCTAAATAAGCTTTTAAATATTTCTGAGTTTTCAAACTTTCTGTTATATTAAGATTGAAAATTCATAGAATATAAAAGATGTCATTAGCATATGAAACTTGAGTGCAATTTTATAGAATTTTATGTAGGAGTTCTATTCTATTGAATTTCCTGTTTCCCATTCTCTGACTGTAATCTCAGGGACAGTTTCTACTAACTGGAGCAGATAACTCAGTCTTTTGGCCTCTATCCCCTGACCTAATTATTTTAGGGGGTGGTGGAAAGCCACTTTATAAAGGACACCATAGTGTAATTCTTAACATTTTGTGATAGCTTTCACCAACAGTAACCTGAAACGATGCAAAGTTCATGACCTTCTGAAAACACCAAATGATATCATGTTGCATAAAGCAGGGATCCCTAAACTCCGGGCCACAGCCCAGTGCTGGGCCACAGGGCATTTGGAATCAGGCTGTGGATGTGATGGATGAGCGTGTGCATGCATCGCTGCATTTGTGAAAGCGATGCACCCATAAAAACCATCCCCTCTTCTCCCTCCACCGCCACTGCAGCCTCCGCCGCCTCTGCTTGTCCACTGAGCTAGAAAGGTTGGAGACTGCTGGCATGGAGCCACTCCCATTATTATATAATTGTACTTTTATTGGAAAATCTGATAAAATGATTCTCCCACTGATTGCAAATATAGGAGGAATTTCAGAAGGCCATTTACACACACTTTAAAATAAACTGAATTGGGATTGTTTTTCCTGATAATAATTTTCGTTGTCTCTTCTGTCTAAAACATTTACTCTATTCTTCCCTACTTCTTGGCACAATTCAACTAAAAGCACATCAAAGTCATGCTGTTCTCACTTCCAAAGCCCCCTGAAGCAATTTGTAGGCCTAGCTGTCTTTCCTTCTGCTAATATGAAACACAAGTATTGCCCTGGCCAAGCTGCTGCAGACCTCCAGTGCTTTTCAGGCATTTTCCATCTGGGCTGGAGGAGAGGAAATCTGATTAATCTCTTGTCAATGTCATCTTTGTTTATTCGCTACAAAAATCATTAAGCCAGCATTCCCTTTATAACTAATTTCTGTCATGAATCAGAAGGCGCGATGAAATAAGTGTTTCCTCTCACAAGAAAACAGTAAGCTAAATTTTCCAATCTTGTGGACACAGTGAGAATATGGAGATCCAGAGCGGCTTTTAAACTGGTGCAGCAAATGTTAAATTGGGAGATTAAATTACAGGTAGTCCTTGATTTACGACCACAGTTGAGCCCAGAATTTATGTTGCTAGGTGAGAAATTCATTAAATTAGTTTTGCTCATTTCTAGCCACATTTGTTAAGTGAATCACTGCAATTGTTAAATTAGTAACATGGTTGTTAAGTGAATCTGACTTTCCCTTTGACTTTGCTTGTCAGAAGGTTGCAAAAGATGGTCACATGAACCTGGAACACTGCAACTGTCCTAAATGTGAGCCAGTTGTCAAGCATTTGAATGTAAATCATGTGACCTTGGAGATGTTGCAACAATAAGTGTGAAAAATGGGTATAAGTTACTTTGTTCAGTGCCGTTATAATTTTGAATGGTCACTAAATTGTTGTTAAGTCGAAGATTACCTATAATCAGGAAAAGCACCTACACTGAGTGTGTCTTAAGTACATACACTGTATGTGGCTGTTATGAAATGTTTGCTTATAAAGATTCAGCATATGATGCTCCAAGTAAGAAAGATGCCCCATAATTAGCACCTGCTTATTTAGAAAACAAAATAGTTTTAGGAAAATGTGTAGAATTAAAGACACCTTGATATTGCTGGTTTTAAGGACATGATGCTTTATATCTATAGTTGTCATTCTAAATCAGGTGCTGGGAACATTCCCCAGCTACCAGATAATCTCAGCTTTATTCATTCAATCCAGTCATAAAGATAGTTTGCCCAGACTATTCTTTGAGCTTAGGTTACTTAATCATAGTTTTCTAGGGGAACTTAATGTATTAAGGAATATAACATAGTATCCTTGAATCCTCAAGTGTTCCTCTTACACAACAAAACCTGTCCTTGCTGAAAAATAGTATTCTTAGAATGATATACCATTAATAGAACCTTTGTACAAAAATTATTTCCAATACTATTATGTACGAACAAAGTCAACAGACAATGAAATGATAGGAAAGTAATTCTGTCTTCTGAATTCAAATAGATAATTCTTCTAACAACTTGTAAAGGAAGTCTGGGAGCTGGAACAATGGTTCAGCGGGCAGTGACCAAGATTAGACTTCAAAGAATGTCCATTCTCTGTTTAAATGAAATGAAATAAAATTAACAATAAAGATGAGAAAGTAAAGTTTAATGGAAATGAAAACTGAAAATAATATATTAATTTTTTAAAAAATCATTTCCCCAAATGTTTTCTTTCTACCTATTAGAACATTTAATTCAACTTTTATAGTTTCATTCACAAAGTATATAATGGTAAACATAATAAAACTGCCATCTGCACCACGTAAGAATCAAGAAATCTACAGAAAGATGTATAGAGAGGGATGAGATGGGTATAAGTGGATTAGATACATTCATAATGCTTTGTAGACTTTATGACCTGCTTTGTCAGAATGGCCAGTTTTCTTAGACAATGTCCTAATGATTGAAGATCCATGGTTCCAATAGAAATGTTGAATGCTTGTGGTATATTGTCCTAGCAGAGCATGGAATCTCTATTTTATTTTGAGCACTGGAGTTTGTATAATAGTAATAATAATAATAATAGTATTCTGTAATAGTAATAATAATAAAAAAACTGGTAGGATATTTTTAGAATGTACATGTATATCTATCTCTGAAGGGATACGTATTCAGATGGATTTATTTTTGTCAGTATACCTGAAAACCCATTAGAAATTTATTGGTAATAATCAGCCTCAGTTTCCAAGTAATATATAACAATGAAATGCATTAAAATAGAGTTCCATACCTTTTGGAAATTAACTCCTTGTGCCCAGGAACAATTTTTCGGGTTTGGGACATCAACCCACAATAATTTCTTAATTCTGAAAAAATGCAGATAGTTAAATTATTTGGTTTAAAGGATAAACAAAGCAAATTCGGCATAGTGTCTAAGGCTGTGAACCTGGACCTGGGAGATCCTGGTTCAAGGCTACCCTCAGCTATGAAGATATACTCTATGGTTTTGTACCAGGCATTCTCTCTCTGCTCTTTCTTTCCTATATGAAAAATAAAGGAAGCAGTGCTATGTATACTGTATAATCTTTAATAGAAGCTAAGACATAAATCTAACAAAATAATGATGATAAAAAATATGACTGCTTCTGGGTTGCTGCAAAGAATAATACTACAATGCAAATTCTAATCATTGGGAAATATTTCATAATTTTAATTTTTAAATTTAATTTATTCTCTATTCATCCATTCAAATGGATGATCATATAGATTATTGTATGTAATATTCTCCTACTATGAACAGATTCAGCAAGCCATCATGAAGTAAAACTTTACCTATGCTGCAAAATCAACAGTGCTCCAAGCAGCAGAAATGAGCATGAAATCATTAAGGGTAGAATCACATAGAAGTTCACATCGTGCTGCCTTTCAATCCCATCTGGAAAAATAATAATTTATTTTAAAAAGTCATTACCATTGCATTCCAAATACACTTGCAAGATACTACTTCAATGACATTAAACTGAATGGGTGAAGTATGCCTAACGAAGTCTCCTAAGATCAAAACTGAATATCTGTCAGGGTTCCAAATAGCATCCAAAATTAAATCAGAGTCCGAGGCAAAGTATTCCTCAAAGTT
>JANHGD010005821.1:313500-324859 GCA_027560375.1 Imantodes cenchoa
GGTAGGTAAAATGAGGACCCAGATTGTTGGGGGCAATGTAAATATATACATTGCTTACTGGTGTAAACCGCTTAGAGGATGCTTGCACTTAAGGCGGTATATAAATCTCACTAATAAATAAACAAATAAACAAATAAATATAAAATGTAAACTATTACTATGCTGCTATCTGTTATGAAGGTTTGCTTGTGTCCAGAAATCCTTCTCAAATGTTGTAGTGCATTTTTTAGGTTTTATTTTGCATTTTCAATATAAATAGTTGAACCAAAAAAAGAAAAAAAGAAAAATTATGGCTGAAGCTATATTTCATGGCAGGATTATTTAGAATTAAAAGTTAATAATAACTTGTACAAACATACATACCCATTGCACTGTTGAGATGAATGGCTCTATAAATCAATCAATCAGTCAATCAGTCAATCAAACAAACAAACAAACACTCTTCAGCTTCAAACTAAGCAAATAAGCACAGAACATGAATAAAAAATAAAAGGCCAAAGTGCATGATATAAGAAAAAAAGTTAGTTAAATCTAGTTTCTATCAAAATCAGTCACTGTATTCATTTAATTCATACAAGTCTACCCTTGCAATCCTTCTTGCTTCTATGTTAAATTTCCATATATCACTTCATATATTGCCTTTTGTTCTTTTAACTTAATCTCTTTTATTTCGAGTACTGGTAATCCTTGATTTACAACCATTCATTTAGTGCCTATTCAAAGTTACAATGGCACTGGAAAAATTGACTCATTACCGTTTTTCACACTTACGATTGTTGCAGCATCCTCATCATTGCAGTGACCAAAATTCAGACATTTGGCAACTGGTTCACATTTATGAACATATCCCCAGGTTATATTATCACCTTTTGTGACCTTCTAATAAGTCAATGTGGAAGCTAGATCATTTAACAACTGTGGCAAGAAAGGATGTAAAATGAGGCAAAACTCACTTAACAACTGTCTTTGCTTAACAATGGAAATTTTGAGCTCAATTTTTGAAATTGTGGCTGTAAGTAGAGGGTTACTTGTATCATGCAGCCATGATTATCTTGGCCTTCTCTTTCCCCTCAATCTTCTTCCATATTTTTGTTCTGTAATTAAATCTCAATTTAAATCCTCTTTATACCACAAACTGCTTCAGTATATTTCTTTTTTTTACTAATTATTTACTACTATCTTTTAAATTTTTAGCACACTTCTTACTCTTGTATTCAACATTCAGTTTCTTTTCACCTACCAAACTCTCACCTCTATTTAAACAGAGCAGAAGTATTTTATATATAACTGTTATATTCTCACAAATAATCACTACTCAAAATAACCATGCACTACATTTATACCACGGTGGTGAAATCTAAAAAGTTTTGCCACCGGTTCTATGGCCGTGGCTTGGTGGGGGTCATGTGACTGGGCGGGTGTGGCAAACTTTTAAAAACTTTTTAAAACATTTTTAAGTAGTAAAAAATGGCCTTCTGAACAACAGGAACCCCATCCCCAGGGCAGATTGGATCTTGGAATCCCTGAGCTTTCACACTTTGTCAATGACAGGACATGCATCTCACCCAAAGGGGCTTTTGCAGGAGGCAACTGGACTTTCTTGTTTTTTCCTTGAAGACCTTTCACTTCTGATCCAAGAAGCTTCTTCAATTCTGAATGAAGAAGTGTCTGTCAGAACTGAAGAAGCTTCTTGGATGAGAAGCAAAACATCTTCAAGGGAAAAAAGAAAGTCTAATTGCCACATGCAAAAGCCTTTTTCAGACAGCCCTGACCCGGAGGACAGCAAAGCGGAGACAGTCAGACGCCGAAGCCTTCCCCTCATCCCCCACCTGTATTTGGGAGCATTCCCTCCCGAGGGTGGAACAGCCCGCCTTGCCCCCCAGTTGCCAGGACACACACCTCCACATGTGCCTCCCCACCGCTCGTCTGCTCTTCCTCGCTGCTGTGCAGAGCTGTTGCAGGTGCACATGGCTCCGGTGCTGTGGGCGTGGGGAGGGGCCACTCAACAGCACAACCTGACCTCCACAGCCCCCCAATGCCTCGGAGGCTGCAGCTGGGCCAGGGCCACCCACCCAATCATTCCAAGGCCTCCCGTGGCTGACTGAGCACTCAGCTGGCGGACTTTTGGAAGTTGGTTGGTGGGACTGGGCCTTTGTCCCAGCCCGGCTACAGGGATGGAGGGCTAAATGGCCAGCTCTGCATCTCTTCCCTCCTGGCTCCAGAGGCTGCAGGGACCCCACCTAGGAGGGCTGCACAGGGAACCAAACATGGTGGAAAGTGGTGCGGCCCGTATCCGAGAGTAGAAGAATTGCCCCCGGTGGGCTGGAGGTCTGGGGCAGGGCTGGAGCCAAATTGGGGCTCCTAAGCGGCAGGTTCATGCAATACCTCCCTGCAGGAAAGCAGCCAGCTGGGCAGGCGAGGATGGGGGCAGCAGAGAAACTGTTATCCAGCTCCAGGGCTGGGCTCGGGGATCACTCTCGCCTTGCAATTCCCTTCGCCGACTTTGCGCCCCGCAGGCTGGGGAGAAGCTGCGCCCAGCTCGGCGCTGGGCGGCACCACCAAATTGCAACTCTTGGGAGGAGGGACCAACTCTTCTCTCTGAGGGGTGGGGCAATGATAATATCCCTCCCCCTTTTTTAACCTGCTTCCAGTTAAGGTTACAAGAACGTGGGGGTTTTAGTGCAGTTGCAGATTTGAACTCTCTCAAATTCCCCCAACTTTCTTTGCCCCCGTTAGTCGCTCTCCTGGTGTTTATCAGACCCAGCGCTCCTGTTCGGTGCTCCTCCTGCCTGGCAGGAAAGTTTGGCCAAGTCTTCTAGCGGTTGCTGGCTGATATTCTCTGTTGCAGGATTTACCCTGGCTGCTTCCCTCTCTTTCTCATGTTTCCTCTGTGTGTATGAGGCCGAGAAGGAAAAGAGAAGCAGCCACATTGAATGCTGCAGCAGAGAGAAGCTGAAATTTTCTCCCCCCACCCCACTTCACAGCAGAGCTGCTCAGAATGCAGCTCCTGAGGCCGCCTATCCCTTTATGGTTCACACACACACACCCGCATCGATGTACCTTAAAGGGGCAGACTGCAATGGCTTGCTTTGTGTGTATGCTCGACTTCCAGGGACAGTGCAAGTGAGCCACTGGCACTCTTCCTTCCAGGGAAAAGCCCCATGCTGCACCAAGAGGCTAAAGTGGGAATTTCAATCTGCCCCCCTTCACTACAATCTGTGCATACCTTGGTGTCCCATTTGTTTCTCTCCGCCCACTTTTCCTATTTCTCTTGCAGAATCACCGCAAGGGGAAGAAGAATCTAGCTTTGTTGCTGCCCATTGCAGCTAGGAATCTCAAAGCCTGTGTGGCTCGGGTGCTAGATCGCCTGGCCAAAGTTTTGCTGAGATGCCAGGAAGACAGAGAGAGAGGCTTGCCAGGCCAGGTGCCTGAAGGACCCCATCCCGTCATCAGGATTCCTGGCTGAGGCATGAGTGAAACTTCGGCCAGGCACCTAGGAAGACAGGAAAGGGCCCTGCCTATCTAGCACCCGGATTGCATACAAACACAAGCGTTCATTCTCAGCTTTATTTGAGATTCCTAGCTGCTACGGAATCTTAGGGAATAGGATTGACCCCAGCTGCAGTTTCTGGCTCTGAGCCGAAGCGGAGGGAATTGAGGGCTGCACTGGCAAGTTGCAGAGCAGAGACTGGACGGGGCAGGGCAAGTGAACAGTGACCAGGGGACTGGTTCGGGAGTGTGGCCAGCCAGCCGTCACTACCGGTTTGGCGAACCAGGCTACATGTCTGCTAACAATTCTCCCGAACTAGTAGCATTTCACCCGTTATATCAGAATTAGCATGTTTTAAAAGGTTCTCAGTTTTTCAATCTTTAGCACAGAGTCTATCAAGTACATAAATATATGAACCTACTCTAGTTTTTTCTATGTATATATAACTTTCAATTATTTAATTGATTTTTCTGTGAAATACCACTGGTCTCAGATTCCTTGGATTCTGAATAAAACATATCATCTACTTAGAAAAATATATTCCCAACTATATGAATTGAGATTGGTGAGAGAGAACTGTTTTCTCTGTCAATAAAGAGAACTGTTATATAAACATCCTTCAGCTACCTCCCAAGGCCTTCACAAGAGTTGCCAAGAATCCATTAACTGTGAAGGATGAAAAAAAATTAGAATTTAAACCCTGCAGCACAGATATGTATTAAAAGCTTCTGATTTCATTGTGTTTAACTGGTTAATCAACTGTTGTATTTAAGGCTTTGTTCCTGTCATTTTTTAGTGTTTTCTGCCAAAGCAGGGACCAAATAAGGAATTAAGTGACTGGATAGCTATAATTAACTTCCAAGTCCTGAGGTTTAGTGTGAAAACAACCAATATACTTCGAATGCTACAAGCATAAACATTCAATTTATTGTCATCCATTTAGTTCCATCATACCTCCCGCCAACTTTACATTATATTGTGATGGAATGCCTCCTCAGAAGGTTCTCTGGGTCCCTGCAGGAAGTACATCATCTCAAGGAGACTCTACCCAGTAGCTAAATGATTTAGATATCTCACCTGTAGATTTAACCACCCCAGTAACTGTTCATACATAATTTAATTTTATTTGTAATTTTATTCATCACTTGTTCTGTGTGTTTTTTAATGGTTCATTGTTCTGATATTTTATATTTACACATTTTGTGTAAACTATTAATGCATTAATGCTTGTATTCTATTATGTCACATGAAATAATAATAATAGCTTCATCATACAGTGTTCTTAACGTATTCATTAACAGCCAGCTCCATATTCACACAAAACCAGGGGTGGGTTCCTCTTACCTTTTGCTACCAGTGCACATCACGATGTTTTGCGCGTGTGCATGTGTCCCCTTGTGCAATTTTACTTCCACACATGCTCAGAGGGATGATTTTACTTCCACGCATGCTCAGAAAGCCGAAAAAATGCAAAAAATTACCCAAAAAAAGATGGCGCGTATGGACCGGCAAAGACAGCACCAGAGCGTCGCACCAAAATTGCATCATCGGTGGGCCACTACTGGAGCAGCGCACCAGACCGCACTGGTAGGAACCCACCTCTGCACAAAACATTTCATTACCAAAGCCAATTCACGTTCTCATATGGTTCCTCTAAATCAGCAAACATAAAAATAAATTACCTCACATTCATACATTTTTCAACAACCTGCTGAAGAGCAAACCTCAGATCTGCAGACTCCCCTGCCCAGTGTAAAGGTACACTGTATTTCCCACATTTTGTTCATTGTCACACCATCACTCTTTCAAAATCAAAATTCAGTTAAATGCTTTCTCAGGAACATTTAACAGATTACTATCCCAGTAGTTTTTAACTAGATTCTAGGTACCTTGCCTTTTCTATAAGGGAGCCATAGTAGAATTTTGCAATCACTATGCACACATATTAAAGTCTTCACACATATTAAATAAGTCACACAGCCCTTTCATAAGCAAACCATATCTGTATTTTTACTTCCCTTGATATTTTAACTTTTCTGTCGTCTTATGAGTTGTAAATATTTTCACTAAAATTTTCTTTCATCCTCTACTACAACCACAATTTCAATTGTAAGTCACCACAGTAATAAGTCAAACCAAACATTTTGATTTGCAATGTTTTTCTCTGAAAAATGGCAAAAAAAAAACCCCCACTGCAAATCATAGTCACATGACCATGGGATATTGCAACCAGTTATAAATGTGAACTGGTTGCCAAAGTCCCAATTGTGATCACATGACCATGAGGGAGAAAGTGCAGCAGTCATAACTTCAGCAACAGTTCATAAGTAGCTTTTTTGAAGTTTGTTTTAACCAACTAGTCATAAATTGAGGACTACCTGTACATTTATACCATTCGTTTTCATTCCACTTTTGATACCTACTTATCATTCACATGTAGATCTCTAGAGTACTTCTAGCATTCCCTCACTTTATTTTCATCCCAAACGTTTAATCACTTTTAATTCCATTACCTCTGCTGGAGACTCTTTTAACAATTTTCACTTCCAAGATAGTTTTTAAATTCCCATCAATTTAACTATTTTGTTTTTCTCTGTACCTTTTAAATTTAACCATTACTTGCTTAGGTTGACTATATTCTTCACTACTATTTTTCTGTATATTATTTCTATCATTCTCATTTTTTTTGCCAGTCATTCTCTTATATAAACTTTTTCTCATCCACAGCTTCTTCTTTCACTTTATCATGTCACTAAACATGCTATTTACACTCCCCATAAATATTGTACAACTGATGGAGCACGAACATCCTTCCAATTACATTTTTTGTGATCGCATTAACATGAAATATCCACATTGCCACAGAAATTCAGTGCAAAGAACTTGGTTGTAGTACTGAAATATAAGGGTAATAAATGGAAAAAGGAATAAAATCTGAATTATTTTGAAAACCTACTACAAACAACTTGATAATATTAATCATAAGTGAAGTTTTCATATACATGAAGTTTTTCAATTTTTGAGTCTTCAAAGAGAGAAGGAATAACTGATGGACACTTTATTGTTCAGACATCTGTTGGGAGAAAACTAATCATTCCAAAACACCCAGGAATCAGTTTGGTGGGTAATATTTTTCTTCAGAGAAGGGAGAATTAGCATTCCTCGTCTTGTTTCTAACTAACATGTAACTAATAATTCAGTATACAACATAAACAAAAGTAAAAATATTGGGCTAGGGGCAGAAAATATAGTGTAGTGAAACACATATCTTAGACTTCAAGAAATCCGATTGTAAAAACTTTTAAAGATTATATATAGGACTCCACAGTAGTAGGAGAAAGATGGAAAAAGTATCCACAGATTAATGGGAAATCCTGAAAACTGAGATTCTAAAAAGAGCATTTGGAAATAATTAAAATGTGGAAATAAAAAGAAAGGAACAGAAGAAAGTAATGGCGTTGCTCATAAAGTTTAGTGAAAAAACTGAAAATCCAAAAAGGCACATATAAGAGTTTGAATGAGAGACATATTACCAAGAAACAAGGTACACATATACCTAGATTGGTAGAGAGATGTCAGGAAAACTAAAGAGCAGAATGTACTGAGATTAGCAAAAGGGCTTATTTAGAGATGTTCAGAGTAACAAAGAAAACAATCGATATACCAGCAGCTCATTGAGGAGGGCAGAACAGATAACAAAGAAAAGGCAGTACTACTTAAATCCTATTTTGGTCCCATCTTCTCAGAGAAGATATGCATTCAGCTAGGCAATTTTGAAGAACAGATTGAAGGAGTAGCACTTTCGCTTCAGTTTAATCAAAATAATCAGGAGAACGTATTGCCCCTGAACAAGTTCACATTTCCATATGTATTGTTTCCTGTTTGGTTCTGTCTTTAATCAGCCAATATCAGGTTTACCATATTTTTTTTCTTGTGATATTTGAAACATAAAATACAATTAGCCACCCTCTTTTTAATTTAAAAAAAATGCTACCACAGAAGTATTTTCCTATGAAGATTAAGCCATGAATCATACACATGGATAATATCTATTGTTTTATTGCTGCCTGTAGATGTATCTTTTTCCAGGTGGGACAAGGTGGAGAATTCAGTCCAGTCCAGTAGACTTACTAATATGCTTTTGGCTGCTTTAACACCCAACAAAATTAGCTGTGTCTATAGTGCCATCTTGTGAGTTTAACTGTAGGACATATGTCAGATATAACAGATGAGCAATTTGCATGATAAATACTTGACATGTGTCACTTGCATGATCCTTTGTAGTCTGAGTGGCAGCAATCATTAACAACAAAATCCCTTTCAAACCATGTATATTTTGCAAGCATGTTTTACATTCTATCTACTAACTGGAATATAAACATAAATGGAATATAAATATATTCTGTTAAACTCTGTTAAAAAATGTTTTTAAAACACACTCATTTATGTTATGAAGTGTGTCCTAGTATTATTTGCATTCTCATTACTATTTAAGAAGTTCTAAGCTAACAGTTCACTAAAATCACCTTTGGGAAATCCTTCTGTTATCGCAGGTTTCGTGACTCCTTCATTAATGACCGGATATAAACTAAATCTGTATTTCTCAATGAGTACGAAGTTATCTGGAATGAAACAATAATGTTTAAGGTACAAGAACCAGCAACTCACAGTAGGTCACATTTATAGAAGAGACTCATAGCTACATAAAGCCTCAGAGCTAAAGAAAGTCAAGCATCAGATTCAGATTTACAAGTTTGGAAAACTGGAACTTTCCTATATTCCATTGTTTTGACATTGGAGAGTTACAAATAGCTTCTCAAAATCACAAATAAAATGTTACCACAGACAACAATAATACTCTTCTTGTTTCATCTACCATAATTTAAGTTGGGCAATCTGCAGTTGCTTAACTTCTTATACAGTATATGATTCCCCAATATTGCAAAATCATGATGCAAAAACATTAAGGAAGGTTTTTAATTTTTTTTAAAAAAATCAATGCAATTATATTAAATATTACAACACAACCTTTTCAGGAATTTTCATTTTTAATTGGTTTTCAATAAATCAATATACACACAACATTCCTTATCCTTCTATGTTTTATCTCATGTCCAGGTAATTTTTTTCTTCCAACGTAAGTATTTTTGTAACAATAACAACAACAAAAACACAGAAGTATATGTTTTCATATTCAAACTCACCAAATATATGATACCTCCTAACATTAGAAGGAGCTGTTATCCATCTAATTTGTTCTTCTCCATTTAGATTAGTCCATTCAATCACAAAGGATATAACCACATAATCCATAGGTAAAAGTGTCCAGGACATTATTACACAACTGCTGTTCATTGGGTAGATATTCAGAGACTGCACAATGTTTACTAACTCAAACCAATCAAGAAACAAAAAAAAATGGTAATCAGATAAAAAATGAGAAGAATTCACCCAATCTCTTAAAAAAAAATACAAAATTACTTCATTTTACTTTGTAGATTAGAAATACTGTAAACTTCATAAGTAAAGAAAAGAATAATACTACTATATTTCCAACTAGAAGAAACAAGTTTAATTTGCATGTATAATACAAGTAAATTTATTTGGATAAAAAAATATCAAATGTAGTTCAGCAAACCCAACTTTAATCTCCCTGACCACATGTCCAAATAGCTATACTTCATTATGTTTTGTAATGAAATGGGTATTAAAACATAATTAAAGACTGTAGTCAACAATATTTAATATTTATTAAATATAAATGTAGTTTTGTAAATAAAATGTAGATCTTGCCTTGCCTCCTCCACTATTCTGGGGGGCATCAGTGGAGAGAGGGGAATAAAACATGTCAAAATGATGGGTACAATTGGGCTGATATCTGCATTGCTGGGTAAAAAGGGACATGACTTTATCACCCAACTGCATCCATTGTTTTAATGTATGATGATCCCATCGATCAGATCACTGTAATAATTTTAATAAGAACACTGTCCATATATTTTGGCCATTTTATATACAGTATACGTATCAGCATTCCAGCACGAGAGTAATAAAAATGAATATATTCAAGATTTTGGTTGGAAATCCTACTCTCTTTATTTAAAGGGAGGACCTTCCAAAAGACCAATGGTTTCTAAATATCTTCTTTATTAAAAGGGTTGTGTGGGAGCAAGAATCCAAAATGGTTGCTCTTACCTGTGGTTATTTGTTGTGAAAGAGTTAAAATAAAATTCACAGAGGAAGGTCCAATTGAGTTGATTGCTAGAATTTTAACAGAATGTACATCTTCGGACCATGAAAAAGTGTAAGTGGTGTCATTTTCTATATAGTCAGACCAAGCAATATTTTCTGAGGTATTATGCTCTACTACATAGTCTAGAACACTACATAAAGAAAGATTCTTCATCAGTGGCTGTAAAAAAAATACATATATATTAGATATTTTGTATTGCAGTTGAAATTAAAGTTTAGATTATTTTTTTAATAATACAGGATAAGATATTTGATTCACTTCCTACAAATGTTAACTTTCACAGTCTTATGTAGGCAATTAGGTCAGAAATTAAACTAATTTGCTGAGAAATCAAGAATTTTAAACGGATTTTTTTCAAAGTGCACTGGAAGTTTTTAAAGTGTGAAAGCAATTACATGGATTTCTAGTTTAGTAAACTCTGTGCTGGTTCCATATTTCTAAGAATTATGATTGGAAACACTTGTTAGTTTAGACAGACAGACTGTTTTTGGTTTAAGGCACTGGGTAGAATCCAGTGGCATGGGAACAGACTTCTGCTCATACAAGAGAGTATTCTCTCGTTCTCTGTGCAATAGCCAATGTATCCTCAGGATCTAATCTTTAGACCTGGGAATCCTTTGGAGCAAATTTTGAAATCATGTAGAATATTGCAAGGGGAAGGAAGAACTGTTTGGCTTGAGGTTTTATTTGCATTAACTGTTGACATTGCAAGGACTGTTGTACCTGTTCAACTTTTAAAAGGTTGTAAGATTTTAAAGAACCATGCTATAAATTTGCTGATGCGCTGATTTTGATAATAAATTTGTTTAGATCATGCATCCCTGAAAGGCAGTGCAAACTTGAATTATGCCTATCACAAATAGAAATGCAAAAAAATTCTACCTTTTAATTCCTTTGAAAACAAATTTATAAATTCTATTCCAAGGCAATTTTTAGCATTAAAGCCTACTAGGATTTATTTTTTCCTGAATCAAAGTTTAATTAAAAAAAATAGTCCTGAAAAAAAGGTACACTTCTGAAAGTTGCATGTAAACAATAATTATTACACTATGGAACTTCTTTCCATTGTGGAAATTTTAAAAAAACTTTCCCTTTTCTATTTTAAAAAAAGATTCTTGGTTAATAGATATTAAGAACTGTGTAAATCAGGACAATATATAAAATGTCTTCTTTATATTTTTAACTAATTGAAAGAGAAAGCCAAATTGACTACCGTGTTTCTCCGAAAATAAGACAGGAGCTTTTTTTTTTTTTTGACCCTCCAAAAATGCTCCTGGCCTTATTTTCGGGGAGGGCTTATTATTCTGGGGGTGCATGGAGTATAGCGGGCCGTGAGATGTGCGTCTTACTGGAATCTGGCAGCTCCGCAGCATCTCTTGGCCCATTAGTTCCAGCACCATAGAGCAGGAAGTGCACTCGCAGAGCTGCCCTGGCTGGGCTTTGGAAGCCTCAGAGGCGGAGTTTGGGGGAGAGAGTGAAAGAAAGACTTCTGCTTTTGCTGCATACAAGGAAAGCAGCAGAAGCGTGGAAGCAAAAATGAGCCGAAATTTCGTTTGGGCAAGCGTGCTCATGTGAGATTCGTCTTCTGCGCATGCGCAGAAGCCAAAAATCACACG
>JANHGD010005822.1:32890-42981 GCA_027560375.1 Imantodes cenchoa
GAGCATTGCATGATGGGTGTGGCCACGCGCACACACCCTTTTGGCACCCAAGCCAAAAAAGGTTTGCCATCACTGTATTATGGTGAAACCATACGATCTACTAAACATTTATACATTTATAAATATGCAATTGCTATCCTGAGATTGACATGTTCGGGGAGGTGGGAGTTGTCATGCTTTATTTTCATGGTTGTTTTTAGTCTAGGCTGCCTTGTTTTGTTTTTAATCATTTTCATTCAGTATTATATTTTGTAAGCACTGAGAGTCCACTAGAATGGGCAGCTATAATTAATTTAAATAATCTTTATAATATAGTATATGTGATAAACCAAATACTGCTATATTCATATTAAAATACAATCCACATCATAAAGATTTTACTATTGAAATAGTAATTTTAGAATTATACTGTAAGAATTGCTTTATTTTCCCAGTTAAGGCTATTATCCAATATCTCAGGGGAGGCGATTTCCTTGCATTTTTACACGAATCCAAACGCAACTTTACCTTCCTCATCCAATCCACCAATTATGTTGTAAACATAATAAGGGAAGAAGCGTCGGGAGTAAAGGATTGTAGAAAGCATGGCTGCAATTGCGCCTGAAGTCATGGTCTTGTTATTGGAATGCTTGTACATCTGGAACATATTTACAACAGAGGTAAGCAAATGTTCTTGCTGAAATTGTTCCTAACACAAATTAACCAACAAGTTGATACCCACTGAAAAAAAATAAAAACAGCACTCATTTGTTGTAGCCAGGAAAAATAAAAACATTATTCAGTTCATTAATGAAAAAATGAAGTAAGGCTGGTTATTTATTAAATTGCACCCTCCAAAGCAGAAGATTAATTTTCTTCTGCTACAGGTAGCACTGAATTTCTAATTTTGGTTACAAATTCAGCTCTTATATACAAGTTTGCAATAAGCTGTTTAAGCAGCCACGGCCACTCATTATTACATGTTTACTACATTTCATTTATTCAACCACGGTTAACAAAAAGAATGCAGCAAATTCATTTTGTGACTTGCACTATCTTTTAACAATACTATACAAGTGAAATATATTCTAGCACCTTCCTTAAAGAAACATTCATTTGAATGCTACATGTCAATTTGAAAGGATCTTCTAACAATTTATAGAATAATAAATCAAATAGTTTACAAAATATGAAAGATGAAACTCGGAAAAAAGAACAGTAAGAAACCTTGTCCCAAAAGTGCTTTTTCAAAAGGCAAATGAATTTTGTTTTATGAAAAACGAAGTCCAGTTGTGTTTTGAAAAAGCACCTGACCTGGATGACTGAGAAAATCCACAGACAGTAAGAAACCTTAGGCATTTGTTTTGTATATTTTCTGGGTTTTTTTTATAAGGGTTTACTGTGATGCAAATTATATGTAAATTAACACTAGCAGAAAAAGTTGTAAAAACACTTAACAATCTGAGCAAGCAGAAATACAGAATTCATTATGTGTACAAGGATGAAACTGAGATTTAGGTGTTGAAGTATCAAATTAATGTAACAAATGAGTACAACTTCCAACACTAAGCCATATACAATAACCTACCTTCAATCTTGCTTCAAGGATTTTAGTAAGGGTAAGACAATCTCCATGAAATCCACTGCAGCCAATAACTGTTGTATCTGTCCTGTACAAACACAGTATTGAGAAGATTGTAAATAATCTTGACAGACTACAACAATATAGTTTCCTAGGATTATTTTATTTATATATTTCTTTCCATATGCAGTAATCTATGTCCAATATGGAAAGTATTTGTTAATTCCTCCTGTTGGAATTTCATAAACCATTCGAGAAATTAAAGTTTACTACTTAAAATTCTAGAACTAAAAGTTGGCTTTGGACTCAAGTGCTAGGATTCTACACATATAGGATCTGTGTTCACTAATGCATGGTGACCGCAAAGTGTGAATATGTGCCTATATACAGCAGTTCACAATGTGCCATTATATGATTATCCTGACACACAATGTGATTATATTAATTTACTTTGATGGTTTAGGAGGGATGGTTTGACCAATTCTATTGATTATATGTTCACTGGCAACTATCATTCATTTATTCATTCGAGGTCATCAAAATGATTCTGGGTGATGACTAAAATTAACAAATTCATCATCATGAATTTTTCATAATACCTTTGATAGGCAATACTGGATGTGCAGGGGTTCTGAAATCTATAGTTTCAAGCCCTCTGATAAAAGAATACACTTTATCTGGAGTAACTGAAAAATGTATTATCTTAGTAGAAGTATTAAAACAGGTTTTCAGTAAAGCATCTTATTTTATCTAGCATTATTCCATTTAATAAATATAATTTAGCATCAGGCTGTTTTAACACAATTTTAGTACTTCGACATAGAAATAAATGTCTTAATACGCTCCCACAGAGAGGGACTCCTCTGGGTGCCGTCGGCAAAACAGTGTAGGCTGGCGACACCCAGGGGGAGAGCTTTCTTTGTGGGCGCCATCACTCTATGGAACGACCTCCCGCCGGAGTTACGGAAGATCAACGATCTCAAATTATTCCGCCGGGAATTGAAGACCTGGCTGTTCCGGCAAGCAGGCCTAGCCTAATGATTTTTTAATATTTGTAATTGTAATTTATTGCTGTGTTTATGTGTTTTATAATCAGGCTGTGAACCGCCCTGAGTCCTTCGGGAGAAGGGCGGTATACAAATATAATAAAATAAAAAATAAAATAAAATAAATAAAAATATGGTAATTTGATGTAAGCAAAGGAAAAACACTCATTCCCTTAAAGCTTAGAGTCTAAATTTGACCTTAGGCAAAAATAAACATAGGAAAGTGAGGTAACAATGCAGTTTGTTTAATGAAGATGGGGGGAGCAATCTACATTCCATGGATAATTTCATGCAACCTTCAGCCTTTTTTCACAATCCTTGTGCAAGACAGAAAGAAGAAAGAGGGAGCTCCAGTTATTTCACTCCTATCCAGCAACAGCCAGGAATATAATATTTGACTTATCTGTCTCTGTTTAAACAATTATATCTCACTTTTAATTGGATAAACCTCAAGACAGCTTATAATAAATTACACATAACAGAAGTGTATTCCAAAAGTACTCTATCTCATCAGCAGTTGGTCCTTTCACAATAGCTGAGGACACTAGGTGTAATCCTAATGAAAAAATGTGATATTAATTGTTGTTGAGGTCTTAAGTGCAAAGCCTCACA
Source organism: Imantodes cenchoa (assembly GCA_027560375.1). NCBI lineage: Eukaryota > Metazoa > Chordata > Lepidosauria > Squamata > Dipsadidae > Imantodes > Imantodes cenchoa. The sequence goes on from JANHGD010005822.1 coordinate 36,110, forward strand.
AAACAAGCGGGAGGAGAATTATTTAAATAACCAGGAACCAAAGTGGTTCCATTCAGAATCTTTAAATTAGAGTTCTCTCCTAAAGGGGAAGCAGAAAGAATGTAGGCAGAGACAAGAGGGAGTTTTCCTAAAGTAGAATATATGGAAAGAATGAAGAGACTGAAGGAAAGAACATAACATGGATGCTACATACCCTAATCCCCAAAATTTTAGGGGACAGACTGAGTTTTGATCGAGACAAGAGGACTGAATTGTGTGATAAAAAGACCCAGGAGAAGCTAGTCATGATCTTGGCAGACGGTGCCGAAGCCATGAGTTTAGTGTTTTTTTTTAAAAAATTATTTAGTATTTATTTACTCAATTTCTATAGTTGCCCATCTCAATCAAGTGACTCTGGGCAACTTACAATTCTAAAAGTATAAAACCAAGAAAGCAATAAAAAAATAAAAGAATAAAACATCAAACAAAATAAATGCATACAGCAGGCAGGATAGTTAACCAATTAACAAACAGCCGGCTTAACACATTCCAAACTCTAGGCTTAGGTACAGAGCCAAGTTTTTAAAGCTTTACAAAAAAACCCAACAGGGTTGGGGCCATTCTCATCTTGGAGGGGAGAGAATTCTACAAAGCAGGGGCTACAGCAGAGAGGGCGTGTCTTGTAGTTTTTGCCGATCAGCCCTCTTTGCCTAATGGGTTCAGCAGCATGCCCAGTCTGTTGGGTCAGGGGTGGGTTTTAAATTTCCTCACTGCCAGTTCGCTTCCTCCCGCGCCACGGAGTGCAAAAAAACCCCAATTTAAAAAAAAAACGCCAAAAACAAAATGGCGACGCATGTGCAGTTCTGGAAACTTCAACTTCTGTGCATGCACAGAAGAAGAAAAAAAATGAAAAGAAAATTCAAAAACAGATGGCGGCGCCCACAGACCAGCACCGACCGATCTGGTTCAGTGACGTCATTGTGATGTTACCAGAGGGTCACTACCAGTTCGGGCGAACCGGGAGGAACCCACCTCTGTGTTGGATGGAATTGGACAGGTAGAGACACTTGGAAAAAGACAGTCCCTCAGGTAACCTGGTTCCAAGCCAGATAGGGCTTTAAAGGTGAAAACTAGGACTTTGAATTTCACCCAGAAGCACAGTAGTAGCCAGTGCAGCTCACATGGTAGTGGTGTTACTTGTGCCGTGTATCCAGCATCATTTACTGCCCGCACAGCTACATTCTGCACCAATAGAAGTTTCCCAATGCTCTTCAAGGGCATCCCCGTGTAGAGAGCATTGGAGTAATCTAATTACCCCATGTAGAGAGCATATTGCAACAATCTTAGGATGAAAGAGGGAGAAGCCTTGCTTTGCCCCAGAATGTCTTATTCTCCCTAAGCTCCTGCTTTCACTCCCCTATGGTGAAAACAAAAGTATCTTTCTTTCTCAAGCTTCAGATTCTAATCCTCCCGGGTTGGAGGGGCTTCCAGTTTCATGGTTATTTTTAAAGATTGGATTTATGATTAAATTTGTGTGTTCTTAGACGTCTCTGTGCCCCGCCAACCTCTTGAGAGGGAAAGTTGATCTTCTCTGTTTATTGCTTTCCAGTTCCACTGTGGCTCAGCCGTCTGAGATGCCACCATCTCCACTGGTCTGGGAATGAAAGTGGAAGATACAGTATACTACTGAAGACACAATGTAGCTTTCCACTGGATTCTGGGATTTGCAATTCTGGAGATTTAATCATGCGTGTACTGTAATTTTACTAATGAAGTTTTAAATTAACAACCACTATCCTTGTATGTTATACAAATAAGAGTTAGAAAAATGTTAAACTAGGCTTTTAAATCCTGTCAAAGGTGGGGTTGTGCTTTTAGGAAAAAAAAATATATTTTATCCAGGGTTGCACTTTTTTTTTTTAAATTTATGAATTGTAGTGCAGCTGTGAATCTTGCTTGGCTCGGAACAAAACAAAAACAAAAGATTGAAGCTTTTTTTCTTTCTTCAGTTTTAAAAGTGAAATTGTATAAAAGGACAAGCTATTTTGATATTGAGCCATTCCTGAAGAATTGGGACTTTTGCTTGAAAAACAAAACAGGGAATACAAAACTTAATCATGACCAATCATAAAGGCTCATCAGAGGGCAGTGCCCAAGCGCGAGTGGGCAGCGTCACCTGATGGTCATCTCCATCTCCATAGCTTCTCAGTAGCGAAGTGGTGATGTGTGCTGTTTTCCAGTCTGATTTTGTGAGTAGAGAGAATGAGTTTTGGCTAGGAGAGAAAAGTGTCTTTTCCTTTGAACCCTTCCCAAGTTATAAATAAATATATATAAATATATATATTTAATCTATTTTTATTAGAAGCTTTTTCTGCTCTTTTTCTTACATGAACCATCCCTTTCCCTTCCCTTCCCTCTGCCCCAGCACGCATTCCATTTGGGGGCTAATATTTCAAAAAAAATAATCTTGATGTCCATTGCCATGGAGAGAGAGAGAGAGAGAAAGAGAGAGAAAGAAGTGTGCATGAGAAAGTAGTTTACACATTTTTAGATCTGTGAAACTTTGTGATTTCTTTTTTTTTTTTTAATCCTGCACTGGACAGTTGGATGAAAAAGAAATGGAAAAAAAATAGTGGGGGAAAGCACATAGGGAATTATGTTAATTGTATTTGTGTAATTAGGCAAAGCTGTGGAAGTCTTGAAATTTCACAGTAGTAAATAACTTTTATTACTTTTTGGCTAATTCCTTTTTGTGTGTGTTCTGTTCAAACACTGAATTATTCTGTGCATATGTATATATATATATGAACACAAATTGAAGGCCTCTACCTCCTGGAAGTATACAACATGGCTTGTTTACCTCCACCTGATTTTTTTTTTTTTTTAGTCCAGTGTGGAGACTTGAAACTTGAATGTCCCTTCCAACTTTTATATTTAAAAAAAGGCAAGAAAAATTGAAGACTGTTTTTCAACTGTACAAAGAAATAACGAATGGATGGTCTCGAATTTTTGAACGTTGGTCTGGGATATTAAAAAAATAAGAGAAACCTTGTTGTTTGTCATGGACAATTAACTGTTAAAGTTATTGTAAGTTATCTGTATTTAGCAGAGTATTTTCAGGAAGGGTGATCTGAGTTGGAACTGGATTCTATTAATTTACGTTTTTGGAAGTTTTAACTTCAATGAAGTAGTCATTTTGCTGTGGGGAAAAAGACAAATTTTGAATTTCTCAAACAAAGATGCTGAAATATCTTTGTTTTTTTGTGTGGCTCCTGAGAATTTAAAGCAAACAAAACCAACTGCAACATTTCAATTAACTTGAATGAGAATCGTCTTTTGTAACTTAAAAAGAGCCCATGAAGACACTGGTATGAAAGGTAAAATCTCAGAGGTTGGTCTGTTAAATGTGGCACACTTGCGGGTCACTTTGTACAATGTAGATTTTGAAGTACAGTGGTGAAAACATTAAATGTGACATTTGAAACAAACAAGCAAACAAACTTCCGTGACTATGTTGTTGTTATTGTTGTTTTATCCTTCTACTGATTTGGGGCATGCAACTCATTAATAATGGATTCTTCCAAAGATTGGTTACATGAACTTGCATTTAAAGAATGCCATTGAGGGGTCACAGAGCTGATTGAAAAATTGGAACTTCTGACTACTTACATTATGACCGACACTCCAGGGTTGGCAACTAAATGTAGCTGCAGGACTGAGGCTAAGTTTTGTGTTTTCCATATTAACTGGGGTGAGAATTCTAGAGCTTTCTTCACTCATGGGCAGTCGGTTTTCATCTTAAAGGCTAGACATCAACTTTTGAGAAGGATTCAGACGAAGTAAAAGGCATTTATAGAAATAAACATGGACAATGAGGGAACAAGAAGCTAAATTCAAAGAGAAAATAAAGGAACTGGGCTGTTTAGCCCTGAATAAAGAGGAGACCCAACTTTAGGGGACCTCTCATTTGTAAAAAGTCAAAAGGTAGGCCAATAAATATACCTATTTTAACTCAGAGAGGAAGCGCTGAATTATTGCCACTCTACCCAACTGGTTTCAAATCTATTGTTTAGCAATGCTTTATCCAAATAATTTTTATTAAAATACATAAGCTTATCCTTCTAATTTTGGCTACTATAGACTAACAGTTTACATCTTCCTTTATTTAGCAAACTAATGTTTTACCCTCTTCAAATGTTTTTGTGTAATAATCATACAAAACGATACTAGTTCCTTAAAACCTGCATATTTTATAACAGTCCTGTAAAATTATATGACTCGGTATTTTTCCTATAAAGATCTTGAGCCCTAAAATGAAGAGAGAGGAAGATTATGTTGGCTTATATCTTAATTTTTTCATTGCAACAGCTCATTGCTGCACTGTTGAGATTTTAGCTGAACCTCAAGCGATGGGTGATATTCACACTTTTTCAGCTGTATGCGGTACTGCTTTGCTAACACACTGTCAACTCTGGGAGATAAACTACAGAGAGATTTGTACCATATTAGAAGTAATAATGTAGTGGTACATTGGAGGCAAGTGGCATGTTAAATAACGAGGACCAGTATGAAATGTATAGCCGATAATCTTTCATCAATTGATAAATTCTTAATGTAGCAACATGGAGAATAGTAATAGCAGTAACACTTAAGACTTATATACCACTTTGTAGTGCTTTACAGCACTCTAAGCAGTTTGCAGAGTCAGCATCTTGCCCCCAATAATCTGGGTCCTCATTTTACCAACCTCGGAGGGATGGTAAGGTTGCTCAGTGGTTAGAGTGTACTGCAGGCCACTTCAACTGACTGCTAGTTCAGCAGATCAAATCTCACCAGGCTCAAAGTTGACTCAGCTTTCCATCCTTCCAAGTAAAATGAGGACCCAGATTGTTGGGGGCAATATGCTTATTCTGTAAACCGCTTAGAGAGGGCTGTAAAAAGCACTATGAAGCAGTATATAAGTCTAAGTGCTATTGATATTGATATTGATATGGAAGGCTGGGTCAACCTGACTTAGGATCCAATGCCTGGCTGTGGGGAAAGTTAGCCTGCAATACTGAATTCTAACCACTGTGCCACCACATTATAAGCCAATATTAGAATGCTAATACTGGCTTATAACGCTAATGAGAATCACGTGAATTATTATGGCACAACCATCATCTCGGACAAAACATCCAAATGAACACCATTAGATGGCAACATTAGCAGTTTCAACTGGTTTTTACTGGCATGTAGCAGTAATCGAAATTCTTGCAGGTTGGATATAGTAGCCCTATAATAATACATACAAAGTATTTTAAATAACTGAAAGCAATACAAAGTGTTCAAGTCTCTCCACAACCAGTTCCTTTCAGTAAAATGGCATCTCTGACCTTTTGATAAAATGTTACTTCTTTAACAAAATTACTTCAGCTAAAAGGAGCATCTCTTAGTGTTTCTCTCCTCAGACATCCAAGAGGCCTCTTCTGCTGAGATATCTGCAAATGCCTTTAAAAACCAAAAACGAGGTTTGATTATGGATGTGTTTTAGATTGCGGATGGAATGAGATAATTTAAAGAAAGCTACAATATTCTAAAAGAATGCAGTTTAAAAAGTTTAACAGAAGCACAGAAACTTTTTCCATAAACTTCCTGATGTGGCTGCTTAATTGTCGACTTGATGCATTTTTAAAAGTGGATCAGAATCAATTTTTCTGAATATGCTTCCATATGGACTGAATCTTGCCATCTTGATACTTCTCCAGCAGCATGGCCCACAACTCATTCCGCATGCTATATTCCACGTGATTTGGATTCCAAAATGTTCTAGCGTTTTCCAAAGTACCTAGAAAACAGCAACAAAATAACAGTGGACTGAGATCCAGTTAAGTCTCTTCCACCAGGAAAATTCATTCAACTGTTGGCTACACTTGATCTCCATCATCTAAATCCAATGTTTCTCAACCTTGGCAAGTTTAAGAGATGTGGACTTCAACTCCCAGAATTTTACTGGCTGCCCAGACTTCTGGAATCCACTAAAAATGTTGAACAGCAAGTCAATTTCTGACTTCCCAAACTCAACCTCATTTTTAACCTGCAAAGGGTTGATTCACAACTTTGCCAACTTGAAGGCTGTGGACCTTCAGGAATGGAAGGACCTCTAAGCAAGATCGGTTGGACATGCAGAACACGCCCGAAATTTAACCATGCCTTGCTTAATGAAAAATATCCTGAATAACTTGCACAGGTTGCGTAGATCGTGGTGTTCAATCTTGGCAACTTTTAAGATTTGCGGACTTCAACTTCCAGAAGCCATAGCATAGCTGGCTGGGGAAGTCTGGGAGTTGAAGGCCACAAATCTTAAAAGTTGCCAAGATTGGACACCACGATCTACACGTTTGTATGTAAGCAACTTGTGCAGGTTATTCACAAGGGTATTTTTCATTAACCAAGGCATGGTTAAATTTTGGGTTAAGAAAATCACAAATGAGATGATAAGCCGCCTGGGAAAGCAAAGGGAAATCATCAAAGCCATTAAACAGTGAAAGTTAGAATAGTTTGGGCACGTGATGCCACACCCAGAAAAACACTGCATCCTTCACTTAATCTTCCAGGGAAAGATTGAAGGCAAACGAGGTCCGAGCGGAAGAAGAATGTCAGATGATGGATATGGTACAAGAAGGAGGAGGAGGAGGTTAAATTTTGGGCAAGCATGCCCACAGACCCAGCCGATCTTTCTTAAAGGGCCTTCCATCCCTAAAGAATGTTCTTTCTGCGCCAACTCAGGAAGCTCAAACTGCCCAAGAAGCTGCTGATACAGTTCTACAGAGGAACCATTGAGTCTGTCATCTGCACCTCTATAACTGTCTGGTTTGGCTCTGCAACCCAACAAGACAGACACAGACTTCAGA